>CAUYUJ010017015.1:788482-823482 GCA_963575745.1 Prorocentrum cordatum | reverse complement strand
GCACAAGCGTGGGAAGGGATCCAGCATGGCTTCAGCCTGTTGACGAGCCGGCCCCCAACTGCCAGTTAGCAGGAGGAGAAGCCATATCAGAGCTCGTACGAGCCAAAGTTTGTCGCCCGCCTGGAAGGGGCAAGTGGCTCTGGGAGGAGGAGGAGGAGGAGGAGGAGGAGGAGGAGGAGGAGGAGGAGGCGAGAATCCCCATCATCATTCCTCGTCCTGGTTCTTCTCCCCCAGAAAAATCGGAATTCTTCCCCCCTTCTTCACCCATCCTCCTCCATCGCTTCCTCCCCCTCAATATCCGTATGTTCTTCCTTATTTCTCTCCTCGTCCTCGTCCTCCTCGCCTTTCTTCCTCCCTCCGGCTCTATCCTCCCTCCCGCCTCATACCTCATGTTCCTAAACATCGCTTTCCCTGGGTGGGATTCTCAGACGAGCCTTCCCAGAAAAGAGGAGAATGAGAGAGAAATCGAGAGAGTGAGAGAGAAGCAGTGGTTCGAACAAGGAAGGAGGGGGCGGTGAGGCAGTGAGAAGGTTGATCCATGTTTCATACTATATGTACTCACCGCGTAGACCACCCTGTGGGTGACAAGGAGATAAAGGGGTGGCATCATATCTGAGTAGGACTGGGTACGCAATTCAACTCGCAACTAGTTTATTTCTGCCCTTACTCCCTCCCCAGCATTTCGTCAATCGTCATCACAATCTACCGATCTCACTATCAATAGCTATATGTCGAAGTCCCTGTCGATGTATCGGGACAACTATCTGGACAACCAGCCTGACGATTACCGGGACAACCATCAGGGAAACTATCTGGACAACCATCGGGACAACCATCGGGGCAACCATGAGGGCAACCATCGGGACAACCTTGTGAAAACGATTGGCCTGAGGAACCCATGTGTTTTGACGGTTGTCCTGCTCACGGGCCCTCGAAACCCATGTTTTTTTTTCCACGGTTGCACCGACACTCGGGACAGCCGGCGAGACAGCCGGGGTCGATGGCATGGACCCAGCGACTCACTTGGGTTTGATGTGGGCCTCCATGCGTGCCAGGCCAGGATCTCGCGCAGTTTCCGCTCGCCCGCACGCACGTTACGCACGAAAGGAAACAAATTTCAGACTGGGGCACCTCACGCTTCATTGCGGTCTCACCCCCCCGCATATTATAGACAGTGGTTGTTGTTTTTACTTGTTGATGTGTTGAGTTCTAGCCCCCGAGAAAAGAAAATAACATGTTCGTAAACCATCTACTGAAGGAGGTGCAGGAGGACAAGACTGAGGAAATGATGAAGACGATGAGACTGAGCAGGAGGAGGACGACGACGGCGAGGCTGATGAGGGGAGAAGGAGGAGAAAGAGGAACAAGGTGACGAGGAGGAAGAGTTTAAGAATGAGGAAAGGGTACCTTAAGAAGAGAGAGGGATTATATCTCTTCAGGGACTGAAGAAGAAGGGAGGGAGAGAGAAAGAGGAGAGAGAGAGAGAGGAGAGAGAAATACAGAGAGAGAGAGAGAGAGGACAGACAATGATATAGAACAAACATAATGCATTTGTAGATAAAAAGACGGAAGGAAATAATCAATGGCATGAATGTGTGGACATGTTATGTGTATTAATATTATACAGAATATATATATATATATATATATATATATATATATATAGGCATAAACAAAGAGAGAGAGAGAGAGAGGTAGAGACAGAGTAGCGCAGTCTGCGATTGGCCGTGTACACCTCGCACATGGGCCAAGAGGGCGTGGCCCACGGGGGTCCCACGACTCGCTTTGGACTGCTCCAGCCCGCGCCCCCGGGGAGCTCAATTCGGCGCGAAAGTCGGCGCCTCGATGTTTGCTCTCGCCGCCGCCAGATCTCCGAGGCCTCGTCCTCCCTCGCGGCGCCCGCCGTGCGGGCCGACGCCGCCTCGACCCGCACCGCGGGGCCCACTCCGGACGCGCTACGACAGCTCGCGCTGCAGGCTCGCTCTGTCCCCGCCCTGCCTTGCCCTCCCCTGACCTTCCAGAGAGCTATTTTTTAGCACTGGAGACCTAAAAACCTAATTACTCCGACGGAAGTACCCCGCATGAGAATCCTCTGGGCGAATCTGGAAAAAGCGCTCACCGTCGTCCTCGTGGTTGTGAGGCGTTCTGACTGTCTCTTCTGCGTATATTTCTTCTCGCCCTGGCGCGGGCCCTCCCCCCGCCCCCTACGTTGCCCCCGACCTCGCCCTCCTGTTTTTTTTCGCGCCCCGCCACCGCCTCGCCTTTCCATTGCACGAGCGCGCATGTCGGTTTTCCTCGGCGCCGTCGCCGCCTCGGCCAGCACAGGCGCGTTCTCTAATGGCCACGTCGCGCAGCCGTTGGGGCAACCCCGCGGGCCAGGCTGTCGGGACAACCCCGCGAGCCGCTTGCGCGCAAGACCAAGCCGTTGGGACAACCCCGCGGGCTTCGAGCGGGGCGCAGCCGCGCTCAGGCGGGCAGCACGAAGCCCAGCTCTGCCGCGAGCTGCTTCGCCTCCGCCCTGGACAAAACCGCTCTCTTGTCGAACTCCAGGAGCGCCTTCCGCAAGGACGCTGGCGGCCCTCGCTCCAGGAAGTCCCGCGGCGGCGGCCGCAGGATCAGCATGTTCCGCATGCACGTGGCGCGGGAGAGCATGACGTAGAGGTGCAGCCACCACTGCTCGTCAGACATGCCCGTGCGGCCAGCGTCCTCGTCTCTCGCGCAGTCGATGGTGACGCCCTTGCGCAGCGTCTGGCCCTGCGACAGCGTGGAGGTCAGGTAGGACGCGTGGGTCAGGATGAACCCCGAGCGGCGCACGTTGTGCGGCCCCGAGCCCTGCCATGTGAACTCCTTTTCGCTGGGCCTGAACATCAGCAAACTCCGCGCCCGCGCCTCGGCCTGGCCGTCGTCGTCGGCGTCTTCGGCGCCCTGTCGCAGCACCTCGGCGACCTCCTGGTAGATCGGAGACTCCTTGAAACCGTGCACCTGCAGCCAGATTCCCTGCGGTAGGAAACGGGGGCGAAAGAGCTGGCCTGCCGAGCACTCCTCGTGCCGCTGCTCGTCCTCGTGGTGGAACTCGAAAGACACGATGGTGGCCCGTTGCTCCTGCACGGGCCCCAACTTCTTCTTCAGCTCTTCCTGCGCTGCCGTGAACCGCACCTCCATGCCGACGTGGGCCGGCAAGACGCCGTGGATGTCACCCGTCTTGTGGATGCTCGGGACGTTCAGGAGGCGCCGACCCGCGTCGGGATCGCCCTGAATCGTGCCGCACTCGTCAACTGCCTGCAGGAAAACGAGGGGCACGCCCAGACGCCGAGCGTCGCGACGAGCACGCGTGTTCATCCACTTCAAAAGCGTTTCCCAGTAGATGCCCATGCCGTAGCCGAGCCGAAAGTTTTCGTGCTGGTGCCGAGGGTCCAGGACGCCGCGGTTGTCCGTGGCCAACGTCTTCTCCCAGGCGGACCAGACCTCCGGTGGGAAGGGCTTGCCCTCGCGCGTGCAGCCCAGGAACGTGATCAGCGGGTCCCCAGGCTCGAAGCGCTTCGTGCCCTTCAGCTCGAAGACGCAGGGGATCTGAGAGAAGACCTTGATGGCGTGCTGGATCTCCACCGTCGGCGGATCCGCGTACCTGTACGACTCGTCGTCGTCCAGGCGCTCGTTCACGTCCGTCAGGAGGCTAAAAGTGACGACTGTTACAGGGTTTGGATGACCCGCTCGGATTACCAACATGATCTGCGGGCCCCATAGGGAGGGGGCTCCCGCCTGAGACTTCCTCACAATTAACTCACAGACGAGGCTCCCGCCTGAGACTTCCTCCAAGTTCAGGCCTGAAGAGCTCAAAAGTGACGACAGTTACAGGGTTTGGATGACCCGCTCGGATTACCAACATGAAGCGCGGGCCCCATAGGGAGGGGTTCCCGCTTGTGACTTCCTCGCAATTCACTCACAAACGAGGCTCCCGCCTGAGAATTCCTCCGCACTCAAGCTCGAGGAGCCCAAAAGTGACGACAGTTATAGGGTTTGGATGACCCGCTCGGATTACCAACATGATCCGCGGGCCCCATAGGGAGGGGGCTCCCGCCTGAGACTTCCTCACAATTCACTCACAGACGAACTCCCGCCTGAGACTTCCTCCAGGTGAGTATGTGAATGAGTGAGCGTGTGACAGAGTGCGAGTGATGATGATGATGATGATGATGATGATGATGATGATGATGATGATGATGATGAGTATGTGAGTGACTGAGCGTGTGAGAGAGCGCGAGTGATGATGCTGATGTTGATGATGAGAGAGTGTGAGTGAGTGTGAGTGTGAGTGAGTGGTGATGATGATGAGTGAGTGAGTGAGTGTGCGAAGGCAGAAGAGGAGAGGGGGTGGGGTGAGTGTTCCTGCGCGGGGTGTGCAGAGAAAACAAGAACCCCACTTT
This sequence comes from Prorocentrum cordatum, assembly GCA_963575745.1. Lineage (NCBI taxonomy): Eukaryota > Dinophyceae > Prorocentrales > Prorocentraceae > Prorocentrum > Prorocentrum cordatum. The sequence goes on along the minus strand of CAUYUJ010017015.1, from coordinate 819,058 downwards.
GGATGTGGGGAAAAAACGAGACGAAACAGCCTAAAACCAAAACGTAGAATAGCCTTGGGATAGGTTTTTAAGTCGCGTGCTCTCTTTTAGCCCTCCTGGAAGGTCAGGGTCGTCTCGGAGTTTGCTGGGGGGGCTCCGAGGTGGCCCGGCACCGGCTCCCGCCATCAGAGGGGGCAGCAATTGGCCCCGCCCCTCGCCGCCCCGAGGCGCCGCTCTCTCCGGGTTTCTCCGGCTCGGACCCTGACCTTCCAGGAGGGCTAAAAAAATAGCACGCGACTTAAAAACCTATCCCAGAGCTATTCTACGTCTTGGTTTTAGGCTGTTTCGTTGAGTTTTTTAGGTTTTTAGGTCTCCAGTGCTAAAAAATAGCTCTCTGGAAGGTCAGGGGACCCCCTGGCCGCCTCCGAGCCTCGCCCCCCCCCCCCCCCCTCCCGGCGGCCCGCGCGCGGGCCGATGCGGGCCCTCGCCGCCCTGGCCCCGCGCCGGGCCGGGGCGCCCGCCGCAGCGGCGCGGTCGAGGGCGTGGTCCCCGGCGGCGCGCCCAAGAGGGTGGCGCGAGGGGGGCGGCCTCGGGAAGAGGCGCAGGGCTTCACTCTCAGAGCCCTGACCTTCCAGGAGGGCTAAAAAATAGCACGCGACTTAAAAAACCCGTCCCAGAGCTATTCTACGTCTTGGTTTTAGGCTGTTTCGTTGAGTTTTTTAGGTTTTTAGGTCTCCAGTGCTGAAAAATAGCTCTCTGGAAGGTCAGGGAGGGCGCGGGACTGCCTTGAAGGCTATACTTTGGAGGAGCCGGCGCGGGCTTCGGAGAAGCCCCTTGCATTCTCCCCAGACCCCCGGCGCTTTGGTCTCTCACGGCTTGGACCCCCAGAGGCCTGGGCCTGTTCCTGGAGACAGGTCTTTCATCCCGAGCAGTTTTTGACGGTCCCAGGGGCCCAGTGAGGGCTCCAAGAGGCCGGAAGTTGTCAAAATCATCCCGTCATTCACCGAGCGCGTTCCACTACTCGCAAAGTGCCTATTCGCAAATTTCCGAACAAAAATACATGCCTGCTCCCTGCGGCTGATCTTCCGCACCTTCCGTAAGGTGCGGAAGGTGCGGAAGGTGCGGGTCGGTCGGTCACGTCTTCGGATGTCTTCGGATGTCTTTGAATGTCTTTGGTGTCTGCGTTTGTCTTTGCACGTGTTGTTAATTCTTGCTAACTAACTAGCTGCAGTGCAAGAACAAGTCTGCGGTGTTTTATGTTGGTGATGACGAGGTTGTTTTAATACGTGGGTTGTTGCACATGTTGATTGTGCTACTGCCATCGTTACCATGCAATGTTGGTGTTGCTGCTGTTGTGGTTGTCTTTGTTGCCTCTTGTCCCGCTGTTGCGATGCATCATTGTCGTTGCAATGTGTTGCTTCGACGTTGTTGTTGTTGTTGCTGCTGTTGTTTGCTGTTGCTGTTGCTATGCGGTGGTGTTGCTGCTGTTGCTATTGGTGGCGTCGTCGTTGTCCTTCTCCTCCTCCTACTCCTCCTACTCCCCCGCCTGCGGAAACGAGGATTAGCGAGGGTAGAAGAATAAGGAGCAGCAGTCGTCGGAGTCGGAGTGGGGCTCGTCGCCATCGTCGTCGTCATCGTCGTCCTCATCGTCGTGGTCGTTGTCGGAGTCGTCGTCATCGGCAGCATCGTCCGAGTCGGAGTCGTCGTCGGAGTCATCGTCGTCGTCCTCGTCGAGGTCGTCGTTGTTGGAGTCGGAGTCGTCATCGTCGTCGTCAGAACCGTCGTCATCGTCGTCGTGGTCGTCGTCGTCGGAATCGTCGTCATAGGAACCATCGTCCGAGTCGGAGTCGTCGTCGGAGTTGTCGTCGTCGTCGTCGTCGTCGTGGTCGTCGTCGTCGTCGTCGTCGGAGTCGTCTTCGTCCTTGTCGCGGTCGTCGGAGTCGAGGCCAGAGTCTCGACCCAAGGGGGGGGCAGGCCTGAAGGGAGGAACAAACACCCCAATGGGGCGAAAGGCTAGACTTTCGGGTTCGTGGTCCCCCTCTTGGGGCCGTCTTGGGGCCCTCTTGGGCCGTCTTGGGCGCCTCTTGCCCCCATGCTCAGCCCTGCCCTCCAGAGTTCTCGGCTCCAAAGCCCAGCCGCTGCCCAGCCGCTGCCCAGCCCTGCCCAGCCCAGACGCCCAGCCCTGCCCAGCCCAGACGCCATGGACACGCAGATCGATCGAATGGCAGCGGCGCTGAGGAGCGTCCAGTCCGTCAGCGCTGTCGGGACTCCCACCTTATGTTCATGGAACACAGGTGGGAGGAAGAAGACAGGCGAGGGTGGACAAACTTCGCCCCAAGCCTGTCCTCCTCCTCCTCCTCCTCCTCTTCCTCCTCCTCCTCCTCTTATCCCTCCCTCCTCCTCCCCCTCCCTCTTCCCTCCTATTCCTTGTCCCGCCACCTCCCTCCACGCCCTTCTCTTCCGCCGTTCCATGCTCCCCCGCCTCATTCTTGTCCCCCCGAAAGGGGGGCTCTGCGACTATATTATGACGGCGAAGTGGTACAGGGCACTCCGGGGGTTGCAGGACATAGACGGGTCCCTCCGCTTCAGCCTCGACTTGTATGAACACGCAGTTCACAAGGTGATCGGGACGAGATGGGGAGGAGGAGGAGGAGGAGGAGGAGGAGGAGGAGGAGGACGAGGAGGGGGAGGAGGAGGACGAGGGGGAGGCGGAGGGGGATGGGGAGGCGGAGGAGGAGAAGGAAGAGGATGGGCATGAGGAGGCGAAGAGGGAGAAGGCGGAGGAGGAGGAGGGGGAGGATGAGAATGAGGAGGAGGAGGAGGAGGAGGAGGAGGCGGAGAGGGAAGACAATGCGGATCAGGATATGGAAGGGTGAGGAGATACCGATGTCGAATGTACGGAGTGTGATGCTGCTGATGGCGATGAGAAGCGTGATGATGATGCGGATGAGGATGATGATGTCGACGCTGCTGCTGCTGATGATGCTGATGTTGTTGATGATGACCATGCTGATGACGGTACTGCTGATGATGGTGATGTTGCTAATGATGATGCTGTTTGTGATGATGATGCGGATGAGGACGGGGCTGATGAGGATGATGCTGATGTTGATGATGATGGTGCTGATGATGCGCACGCTGCTGCTGATGATGATGAAGATGATGATGATGCTGATGATGATGCAGGTGATGGTGATGATGATAATGTTGATGATGATGATGATGATGATGATGATGATGATGCTGATGACGAGTCTGGAGGTGGTGGTGATGCGGGGGAAGGTGATGAGGCGCAAAAGCGTGGAGCTAGCTCCACCCTTTTGCACATCATCATCGTCCCTGGTCGATTGCGGCGGTGGGGGTGAGGAGGAGGGGTGGGTGCGAGTCCCAAGGTCATTGGCCACATGGACGGCATCACACCAACGCTGGTGTGCGCCGAGGCGAAGAAAATACAGAACCTGGTCGCGGCGTGGCGCCGCGTCGTGAGGCGATCGGGGCGAGGGGGGAATGACGGGGGGAGGAGGGGAAGAAGGAGGATCAGCACATGATGGACGAAGAAGGGACGATGGAGGACGAGAAGAACGAGGATGACCCGCTGCTGCTGTCGTCGTCGCCGTCGCCGTCGTCGTCGTCGTCGTCGTAGTCGTGGTCGTCGTCCTCGTCGTCGTTCGTTTTCGCCGCCTCCCTCCATCTGACCTCTTCCAGGTGGGTTGTTCGCTCGCCCCCCACCCTCCTCGCCCGCGCACGCCCTCCCACTCCCGAGGAGGGCGATGCTGGGAGTAAGGATGACGAGGAAGAAGATGAGGGTGAGGAGAGCGCGGGGAGGATGCTGGCATGGTAACAGGAGGATGCTGCAGATGAATACGAGGATGAGGACGCGGAGCAAGGGGAGGAATCGGAGTAACATCTGGAGGGGGCACGCAGTGCCCGCCCGAGGCTGCAGTACCACATCCCCGCAGCGCTCAAGCGCGCGATGACGAAGCAGGCCTCTGGCAGCGAGGAGCAGCACCGAGAGGAGGCCGACGATGAAGATGCGAACGAAAAGGAGATCACGCTGGGCGGCCTCAGCTCCGACGATGACGACAGCCTCGTGAGCGTGCACAGCGATGGCGCCGACCCCCCAGGCTCGGCGTGGAGGAGTTTGAGGAGGAGGAGGAGGAGGAGGAGGAGGAGGAGGAGAAGGAGGAGGAAAGGGATTGGACAGGAAGGAAAGGTAATGGGTGGGTGGGGGCAGGAGAGGGAGGAGGGCGATGCGGAACATGATGATGAGGCGGATGCGGCGGGGGAGAAGGATCGAAGAGGAAAGGCAACTTGCATGGCGTGATGGGCGCCTCGCTTGAGGCTGTAGGGGGGGGGGGGGGCTCCCTGGAGCCATCTTGGGCCGTCTCATGGGCATCGTCGGACGTCGTCGGCCATCCGCTACGCGGGGCCCGTCCCAATCATGTGCCCCATGACCCATATCAGTCCTATGAGCCGTATGAGCTCTACGAGCCCTACGAGTCCTATGAGACCTATGAGACCTATGAGCCCTATATGCCCTGTGAGCCATGTGAGCCCTGTCCGTATGAGCCATCTGAGTCCCACGAGCCCTATGGGCCATCAAAGCCCTGCGAGCCCTAAGAGCAGCTGGGCCCTATGAGCCCTCGAAGCCTGAGCTCTCGGAGCCCTATGCCCGAAGGGCAGCGAGCTTCAAGCCTTGTAGTTGTGTAAACATACACACACTAACGATGATTACGTGTGTGCCCAGAGGGCTTATCGTGCTCATGGGGCTCATAGGGCCTAGAGGGTTCAGAGGGCGCTTGGGGCTCGTAGGGGCCATAGGGGTCATAGGGCTCATATGGCTTATAGGGCTTACATGGCTCGTGGGGCGCTACGCATAGGGCTCATAGGGCCCCTAGGGCCCATAAGGCCGAGAGGGCGCATGGGGCGCATAGGGCGCAGGGGCTATTTTTTTTTGTTTATCTTTTTCTATTCCTTCTTTCTTTTCCGTTTCTTTCTTTCCTTTTTATCTTTTCTCTTTTTTTTTTTTCGATTTTTTGTTTATTTTTTTTTATTTTTATTTTCTTAATTTTTCTTTTTTTTGTTTTCTTTTTTTTTTTTACTATCTTTTTTTGTCCTTTTTCTTGTTTTTTTTTTTTCTGCGTTTTTCGAAGGCTCATAGGGTCCGTCGGGCTCACAGGGCTCGTAGGTGTCATGGGGTTCGTAGGGCTCATAGAACGCAAAGGACTCACATGGCTTATAAGGCCCACAGGGCCCGTAGGGCTCATAGGGCACATAGGACTCATAGGGCTCAGAGGGCTCATAAGCTCACAGGGCTCGTAGGGATCAGAATCGTACGTAACAACACTCTAGGTTTTACCAAACAGCACGATGTTTGCTCCTTGGGGGCTCATTTGGGGGCCGCTCGAGGTGTCTGAGGGGCGTATTGGACGGGTTTGAACTCACTTTGGGCCCCTTGAGAGCGTTCGTGAGCCGTTCGCTGGCGGGTCTTGGGCTGTCTCGGAGCGTTTGGGGACCGTCCAAGAAGCGTTAGTGGGACTCGATCGGGCGGTGTCAGCAAGCGAGTTCGGGACCTATGTTTGCATATAAGCCGCAGGCGGTGTCGAGCCGCTGACGGACGCCCAGCAGCCGACCCACGCCCGCCGCTTGGCCGAGAAGTGCGACGAGGAGATGACAGAGGCGCGCCCCCCGCCCGCTCCGCACCACCCTCCGCCCCTCCCCCATTCCTGCCTCAAGAACTGGCAGATCTGCCCGCTCTTCAGGTCTTCTCCTCGGTCTAACCCCACTTGTCCTCAGCCCCTTTCTCGGCAGCATCCTTCCTCTGATCGCCCTCATGTCTTCTCTTACCTCCCCATCCGCACATTCGAACGTCGATGGATGGGGGGGGGCGGGGTGGCGGGTGGCGCGAGATTGGTTCCATCGATCTCGTCTGCCCCCTCGTCGAGCTGCTCATCCTCCTCATCCTCATGCTTCGCGGGTTCCTCCTCGGACGATGTGGCGAGCTCGCCCACCCACATTCCACGCCTCAATGTTGCTTATTGCTGCCATGCCAATTAATGTTGCCTGCCACCGCCTGAACGTCTCAGCCCGTTTCGCCCGAAATCTCCCGACCAACGTTTCGAAGATCCCATTGCGCTTCCTGGCCAGGCACTCATTGAGCCCGCTCGACTCATCCTGCGGTCCCTCCCCCGCTTCTCTGCAAGTCGCGGTATCCTGTGCGGGGTGCAGTGTGTCCTATTCATAATTGCTTTGCTACTCCTCCTATTCCTCATACTTCAGCTCCTAGTCAAACTCCTACTTCTAACTCTTAGCCCCTTGCGGCAGGATGATGATGATGATGAGGAGGAGGAGGAGGGGGAGGGGGACGAGGCTGAGGGTGCGCTCCTTGTCTTCATTCCTCTTCCTACAGACCTCTGGGGAACTTCCCGTACCGCGATGCTTCAGGATGATAAGTATATACCAGCATCATCACCACCAGCATCACGACCATGAACATACATCACCATCAGCATCAACGACATCATCATCAGTTTTTCATAAACAACAGCATCATCATCACCATCAGCATCAGCAGCATCAGCAACACTATCACCATCGGCCCCATCATCAAAGTCACCATCATCACCGTCACTATCACCATCACCATTGGAGCTCCACCGAAGGCCCCAGTGGCGGCATTCGCATGCGCCTCCCCCGCATACTTCGGCACAGCTCTCACGCGCATCGTGGCGCCATGGGGCATTGTCGGCACGCCCCTCGCACGTTTCGTGGCTACACATGTGCAAACGTGTTCGTTGATGGGGGGGGCGCGGGTGGCACGCTTGTTTCGTGCTCTGTGTAGGACCAATGATGCGAGCGTGCTCGCTCTGTCGCGTTCGATGCCTTTGTAAGGCCCCAGGGTGGGCCCCATGTGGCCCTAGTGACCGCCCCCCCTCCATCCTCAGAGCCAAAACGTTGCACCGCCCAGGGAAGAGCTTATGGTTAAAAAAACGACGGCGATGATAATGACTTGTAGCTACCTGGCGAGGACGGGGAAACTGACGCGTGCGATGACGGGGGCGATGGCGAAATGTCGAGGATCGCGATCAAGATGATAATAGAGCATCGGGGGGCGATGGCGAGGCAGGAGAAGGAGGAGGAGGAGGAGGGATACGGAGGACGACGATAATGAGGATATGTAAGACAATGCGTCCACCCACCAACTGCTGGTGTTCCTTAAGCAGTCAGGTGGCAGATGTTGCAATTGTGTCGGTGTCCGGTTGGGGTTATGGTGAGGTTCTCTTGGTCCTACTAGCTGTGGCCTTTTCGGTGGGTGCCTGTGCCCTCTTGGGACCGTCATGGGGGCTCGGTGGGTATCGGTGCCCTGTTAGGGCCTCTGGGGGGCTCTTGGAGACTCGGAAGGGCTTTTGGATGGCGCCCTTCTCCTTGTCATCCTCGTCAGTATGCCTTCTCCCACTCTCCTCGTCCTCATGCCCGACGTTGGGATAGTGTTATTCGCGTTGAGAGGCGTGTGCGCGCCTGCTTTCGTCTCGCCCTGGCCAGGCGAATCGGTGCCGCAAGAACATCGCCGCCCGCCTGGCCAAGATGCAGTCTGCCGATGACGAGAGCGACGACGGTGACCAATACGTGCTCGTGAAAGGTTGGGCGTTCAGGGTTCCAGACAGCTGCCCCGCCGCCTCGGTGGTCAGCAGCAAGATTGGGGCTGCGGTGTACGCGTGGGACGACGGCGACAGATGGATGGGCGACCAGCTGTACACAGAGGCGGCCAGGTGCGACCCCAACATCAAGAAGGCGCCCGAGGTTGCGCCCGAGGTGCCAGCGGCGGCCGCCTCAGCCAAGGAGGGCGCGGCGGCCAAGAGCGCGGCGGCCAGCCCGCAGACGGCCAAGGAGGGCGCGGCGGCCAGCCCGATGGCAGCCAAGGAGGGCGCGGCGGCCAATGGCGCCTGGGGCGCGGCGGCCAGCCCGATGGCATCCAAGGAGGGCGCGGCGGCCGCCTCGGTCAAGAAGGGCGCGGCGGCCAAGGGCGCAGAGGGCGCGGCGGCCAAGGGCGCAGAGGGCGCGGCGGCCAGCCCGCAGGCAGCCAAGGAGGGCGCGGCGGTAAGCCCGCATGCAGCCAAGGAGGGCGCGGCGCCCGTCGACGCGGGCAAGGGCAGGGGCAGGGGCAGAGGCAGAGGCAGGGGCAAGAAGGCCCAGCATGCCGACGGCGACGGCGGTGGGCTGAACGTCGGCGGCGAGGGCACGGGCAAGGGCAAGAGCAGGGGCAAGGGCAAGTGCAAGGCGGCGGGCAAGGGCGGCGAGGGTTGGCATCTTCAGGCCTCTCGCACTGCAACGTAACCTCCTCATCCCTCTCCCCACGATTATTCCAGACTTATGGCATCGAGTCCTCCACTTTAGAACCTTCCCAAGTCTCCGCCGCCCCCCATTCGCCTTTTCAAGCCCTCAACCCTTATCCTCCGCATGTTGCCGTCGCAAGTCCCCCACCTTCTACCCTCAATCAGCCCTCGTCGTTTTCAGCCAACCCGTCCTTGCGAAGGCAGAGGCGGCGGCCGACTCATCGCCCGCCCCAGCGGCGGGCGATTGGAACGAGGGCGACGCAGACACGATGAACGAGGAGCACGGCGACGGCTGGTGCGGCAGCAAGATGGCCGCGGTGCTCCGAGAGATCAAGGAGGCCCGCGAGCTGTGCGGCAAGCACGGCCAATGGAAGGTTGCGGGGGGTCAGCGGGGATGCGGAGGCAGTCGAGGATTGCGACGAGGATCTCATGGGGATGAGGCTGGCGATGAGGATGATGATGAGGACGATGAGGATGGTGATGATGAGGAGGGTGATGAGGACGATGAGGATGGTGATGAGGATGGGGATGGCGATGAGGAGGATGGGGATTAGAGAGATAATGCGAGGGAGGGGCGGAAAGTGAGAGAGAGAGAGAGTGGAGGAGGTAGATGGGGAGGATGAGGAGGACGGTGATAAGGGATGATGGTCTGATGGGGGTGAGGTGGGTGATGGGGATTCGTATGCAGATGGCGGTGGGGATGCGGCTGGCGGTGAGGTGCCGAGGGTGATGATGAGGATGAGGATGCTGAGGAGGATGATGATGAAATGAGAAGGATGGGATGAGGATGAGGATGAGGATACATATGAGGATGTGATTGGCTGCTGTGCCCTGAGGTTGGCGTCTCGCCGCGCCCGAAGATCAACGGGTGGGAGTGCTTCGTGCGGAACAATGACGGCCAGAAGTGGACGAAGACCAGCAACGCGAAGATCAAGGTGGCAGCGACGCTCAAGGGCACGGTTCTCTACGCGAACCAGTGGATGGTCGAGAGGGCGCAGGCTGAGGGTGCCGCGCTCGCCGAGTTGTTGGCGGCCGCTGGAGGCGATGATGGCAGCGGCGAGGTGGCGGCCGTCAACATCAGCGACGACGATGCGCATCGGGAGGCCGCCAAGGGTGTGACGGGAGGCGCCGACGGCGTGATGGCCGACACGATGCCTGACGACGTGAAGGAAGGCGCCGACGGCGCGATGGCCGACGACAAGATGCCTGACGACGTGAAGGAAGGCGCCGACGGCGCGATGGCCGACGACAAGATGCCCGACGACGTGAAGGGAGGCGCCGACGGCACGATGGCCGACGACAAGATGCCCGACGACGTGAAGGGAGGCGCCGACGGCACGGCGGTCGACGACAAGATGGCAGACGGCGCGAAGGAGCACGTCGACGGGCTCGTCGATGACGTGGTGCAGGAGATCGACTGTTTCACCCAGCCCGAGGAGGACGGCTTGCACTCGACCCAGGTGGAGGACGCCACCGCGACCCAGTTCTTCGGCGTGGTCGAGAATGCGGGGTCCGACCAGAAGCGCCGACGCTTGGGCGCCAAGTCCGCGGTGCCCGAGTCTGACGGCCCTGGGTTGGCAGACTAGGTAGAGTGGATGAGGTGGAGGATGGGAAATGATGGGTTGGGAGACTAGGTAGAGTGGATGAGACGATGGTTAGGATTACAGTGAGAGGATGGGAAATGATGGACAGAGCACGAGAGCAACTTTTGTTATTCAGTATCGGCGACGGCGGCGCCACTAGATATACATGGATATATAGGCGCCGTACAAGGGTTGCAGCACTCCGCGACGAGTGCTTGCGTGCGCGCTGAGAGTTTCAAGGCCTGCCGTCGCCTTCGTGTCGCGTGGCTGCAAGCTCGTTCAGGTCAGGCGCAATGCAATGTGCCGAGGGTAGCTTGACGATCACATACAGGCCGCTCGAAGGTAGCGCGAAGATATTCCTCCTCTGGCCCACGCCCGCTCCCCTTTCCCACGCGTGGGTTTTCGGTCACTGGCTGCCGCCCGTCCACCACCCGTCGTCTGGGTGGGCCCGGGTGGGGAGCTGCGCTTGTTCGATGCCCTGGTTTAGGCACCGATGGGCCTTCGGTGCTGGTGTGCGCCCCAAGTCGGCCCACTCCCGTTTCTGCGGGTTCGGGTTGGGCCCCCCTTCTGAACCGCACATGGCCCGACCAGCCTGGATGCTCAGCAGATACAGCCAATCCGCATAGTAAGGATGCGCGATAAGGATGCAAAGGCCTTGGACGCCCATGTCGATGCTTTTCGAGCGGGCCGCGGCCAACGAAAGCTGCCAAATATGGGCCGAGAAGGTAAGGATGCACGGGTACCCGTGGGAAGGTTGCCCATCCTTACTATGCGGGTTGATTGCAGGCAACGTCCGATATCGCCTATTCCAAATGGCAGCGCGTTGTGCCCCGCCCCGCATTGCCCCCTCCGCCCCCATTCGACCCTATTTCCTGTTTACCCTGGCTCACCGCCCACCCCTCCGCCGCCCCCCCCAGCCCGCCCTCAGCACAGACATCCGCCTCGTCCTCTCTCATTCCCCTCACCCCCTGCAACCCCTTGCACCAATTGTCGTCGGCGCACGTCGTCGCGCAACCAGAGGCACGCGCGGGCGCGCAGAGACGAGTGACGACGCGCAGAGACATCAACAAGCATCGGTCGGCAGGTTAAGACATGCAACGACACGCGCAGACGCGCAGCGACATGTATAGGCACGCGAAGCCACCAGCTGACAGTCTTCGGCATCTCCAGACATGCAGCGGCATGCGCAGACACGCCCAAACAAATTCAGGCACTCGGAGACATACACGGATATCGACAGACATGCTCGGACATGCAGCCACATTCGCAGACGTGCGCAGACACACGCAGACACTCGCAGACATACACGGACATCGACAGACATGTTCGGACATTCAGCGACATTCGCAGACATGCGCAGACACACGCAGACACTCGCAGACATACACGGACATCGACAGACATGTTCGGACATGCAGCGACATTCGCAGACATGCGCAGACACGCAGAGACACACGCAGACATTTGCAGACATCGGCAGACATGTTACGACATGCAGCGACACGCGCAGACATGGGCAGACACACGCAGACACGCGCAGACATCCACGGACACCCACAGACAGCTTCGGACATGCAGCGACATACGCAGACAATCCAAGACACGTGAGACATTGCCAGGCATCGGTCGACATGTTCGGACATGCAGCGACATGCGCAGACACGCACACACAAGTGCAGACACTCGCAGACATACACGGTCATCGACAACCATCATTCTCGGACATGTAGCGACATGCGCAAACACGCCCAGACACGTGCATACACCCGAAGACCTACACGGACATCGGCCGACGCTTTCGGACATGCAGCGACATTCACAGACATGCGCAGACACACAAAGTCGTTCGACACGCGCAGACATGCGCAGGCACACAAAGACACTAGCAGACATTAGCGGGCACCCACATACATCTTCGGACATGCAACGACATCCGAACATGCTCCGCACACATCGACTGACATTCGGAATGCACGGGCGTTGATTCGCAGACACGTGGATACAGCACAACCGCCCGCTCGCCGTGTCGCCCTCCCCTCGTCCTCCTCCTCCTCCTCATCGCCCTCCTCCTCCTCGCCGTCGCTCGCCTCCCTTCCTCCTCGCCGGCGCCCCGCAGCCCGTCGAGAAACGATGTGCCAGGCGAGTTGCCTATGTTCGCTGGGTCTCGCGCCCAGCCCCCCCCCCCAAAAAAAAAAAAAAACTCCATCGGAGGGGCACCAATCATTAAAGGTGAGGAGGAGGGTGTCAGGAGTCCTCGTGGGCCGTACCGCGGCCGAATGTGGCTTCCAGGGCTATGTCTAGGCAACAGTCGGCACCCGAGGAAGACGAGCTGAGACCAGCAGGGCCCCGAGATCAACGTGGCTCGAATGGCGAGAGGGGGGAGAGGGGGGGGAGAGAGCGAGAGAGAGAGAGAGAGAGAGATAGAGGGAGAGGGAGCGAGCTCTATAATTATATATAGAGGGGGAGAGAGAGAGAGAGAGAGAGAGAGAGAGAGAGAGAGAGAGAGAGAGAGGAGGACAAAGAGAGAGGAGATGAGAGAGAGGAGAGGAGTAGCGCTGAGGAGAGAGACGAGAAGATGTGAGAGCGAAGAGCGAAAAGAGAGTTGAGAGCGAGATGTAGAAAGAACGAGAGAGAGAGAGAGAGAGAGCGATAGATAACACACAACAATAAAGGAGAGCAGGGGTCAGGTACGCTGCCAGGTCTACCACGTTAGGTGGCGTGCTCCTGGGGGCCGGGGGCCCCTAGCCTCAGGGGCGCCAGCGGAAGGGGCAACAACGAAATCACAAAGCAAGCGGTGTCCTGGACGTCTAGTGGCCTTAGGCGTCGCGGGGTGCTTTGTGGCCGAAGGCGTCGTGCTTTTGTTTGCGTGGCCTTGCGCGTCTTGGGGTGCGTTTTGCGGTTTTGGGGCTTGAGGTTCGTGGGGCGGCATTTTGCTGTATCGCTGCTGCGTTCTGGTTTTTATTTTTGTTTTGTTGTCTGGGGGGAGGAGGCGGGGGGGTGGGGGGGAAGGGGGGGGTGGGGGTGGAGGGAGTGTGGGTGGTGGCGATGGGGCTGGGGCGTCCCCGAGGGCCGCGTTTGAAAGCCGTTATGAGTCTTGGGGCGTGCGTTTGGTGACCTGGGGGTCTTGGGTGCCGTCTTGCCCAAACCCCCCCCCCCCCCCCCCCCCTCCCCTCCCCCCAGCACCATGGGCCCTAATGGGCCCCTGATTGGAGTCCTAATGGGCCCTGTGGAGTGGCCTAATGGGCAAGAAAGTGGGACATTCTGGGACTCGGGCACAGCAGGAGGTTTAGCAGTGCGGTCAAGCGCTTAGCCCAGCCGACCCGAAGGGGATTGTGGGAGAGGGGCCCTTCTTCCCCCATCCCCGAACTATGGATTGGGACAGGGTGGTAAGGGCTACCTCCCTTTCCTGGCTGCATTTGCCTTGCGCGGTTGCAGTGCCCTCGGCCTGACTGGGCAGCTTGCTCTGAAGTGGCTAGGGGCCCTTCGACACTCCCCGCCCCGTTCCACGCCCTACCAGCCGATTTGTTTGTTTTTATATCTTTTAAGTTAAAAAAATATTTTTCTGTTGAATAATGTTTCAAATATGTTTATGCGTTTATAATTTGTCCAGTATGTTTTCAAGCTTGGAGGGGCGGAAAGGGTGGCCCAAGAGGTGCCCCTCCCCCTTTATGCCGCCCCTCCCTTTACGGGCACTGCGCCTGAGGGGGCTACGCGGTGGAGAGGGCACCGCCTCCCTTTTGTTTTGCGGGCGGCGCCGATCGTGCACCGCCCCAGCTTGATATGCTGAGCCGCGCGTGCACAAGCACGCTGGTGCGTGTCCTCGTGTTATCAAGCTAGCGCGGTGAGCGGTTGGCGCCGTTCGCCTGGGACCAAAATCGCCCTGGCCGTTTCGCTGGAGACGCTCGTCACTTGTGGCCTCAGTTCTCTGCTAGTATCACACGCCCGCCTTTGTTATATATCAACGCAGAATATGTGCCACATGATTGTTTGTTACCATGCCGATGCCAAGCCGTTGCCAAGGGATCCCGTTTTTTTATAGCACACGCATTCCTGACATATGCCTTTCGGCACACCCGCTCCGCTGACGCCTGGGGTCTAGGGATTGGGGTCTCGGGTGCTCGCGTGTTCTTGTGGCCCCAGGGGCTCGGGGCCCCAGTGCGCCCATGGCCTCCCAGGGCCTAGGGGTTCAGTCTAGGGGTCGGGGGGCCCAGGGGCGTCTGGGGTTCCAGAGGCTCCATGTGCAGGTGCCATGGGCTCCAAGAGCTCTGGTGCACCCAGGGGCTCCCAAAGCTTGCGGGTTCAGTACAGGGGTCGGGGGCTCCAGGGGCTCCTGGGGTTCCAGAGGCTCAAGGGGCCCCAGGGGCTCCAGGGGCGTTACCCTGGGGCGCTCAGGGCCTCCCAGGGCCTAGGGTTCAGTCTAGGGGTCGGGGGCCAGGGGTTTCAATGATTCCAGATGCTCCAAGTGTTCCAAGGGCTCTGAAGGTTTCGGTGCGCTCAGGGCTTCTCACGACCTATCTGGGGCCCATTCTAGGGGTCAGGCCCCAGGGATTCCACAATTCACATTTGCTTCTACTGTTCCAGAGGCTCTGTTATTCGGGTGCGCCCAGGGCGTGACACTACCAATGGATTCTGTCTAGGGGGTCAAATGGGTCCCAGGGGTTCCAGTGGCCCCAAGTGCTCCAGGGGCTTCAATGACACCATGGATCTCAAGTGTATAGCTCGAAACGCACCCTAGGCGGTTCGCTTGAGACTTGCACCTGGGCGTTTCGCTTGGGACATACCCATCAGTGGTCTCAGCGGCTGGTTGCACCGCCTCCATCTTTTTGTGCACAAGCACGTTGGTGCGTAGCACATGCGTTATCAAGCCATCGCGGTGCGCGGGTGGCCTCGTGGCAGACTTCTCCCTGCGCGTGTTTCTTCTCATCGGTGGTGCCAGCTTTCTGTGATGATCACGTGCCTTTGATGCACAATATTTGCCATGCGAGTCCTCGTTGACAGATCGGTACCAATTGATTCGAATGACAGTCCATCCTTTGTTGCCGAAGCAACAATATACCTGTCACATGCCTTTCGGCTCAACCGCTCCGCTCACGCCTGGGGTCTAGGGGTCGGGGTCTCGGATGTTCGCGTGGTCTTGTGGCCCCAGGGGCTCGGGGCTCTGGGGCGCCCAGGGCCTCCCAGGGCCTTGGGGCTCAGTCTTGGGGTTCGGGTGCTCCAGGGGCTCCAAGGGTTCCAGGGGCTCCGCGTGTTCCAGGGGCTCCAGGGGCTCAGGGGCGCTCAGGGCCTCCCAGGGCCTAGGGGTTCAGTGTAAGGGTCGGGGGATGAAAGGGGTCCCAACGATTCCACAGGCTCCACGTGTTCCCGGGGCTGCAGGAGCTCGAAGGTGTCGGTGTGCCCAAGGCTTCCCACTGCCTACGGCGTTTAGCCTAGGGGTCAGGCTCCAAGGGTTCCAAGGGTTCCAGTGGCCCCAAGTGTTCTGGGGGACAGCGGTGGCTCGGGCCTAGGTTTCAGCCGTTGGGCCCAGGTGCTCCAGGGGCCCCAGGGGTTCTAGAGGCTCCAAGTGTTCCAGAGGTCCCGATGGCTCCAGGGGCCACCGATGTAGCATGACAAACGCCCTAGGGTGTCGCTTGAGACTTCCTCATGTGCGGTTCGTCTGTGACATGTTCATATGTGGTCCCAGCTACGCCTTGGACAGTACACAGCCTCATATTGTTTGTTGGCGGCGCCGACCGCTCCCCGCTCCAGAGTGATGCACGCTGCCGCGCGTGCAAGTCTTGGTGCCAGAGCACGGGCGTTTTTTTGCGGCCAGACCGATGTCAAGCATTTGCCACATGATTATTCGTTGCCATACCGATGCCAAGCCGTTGCCAAGAGACTTTTTTGTAGCACGCACATTCCTGACATATGCCTTTCGGCACACCCATTCCGCTCCCGCCTGGGTCTAGGGATGGGGTCTCGGATGCTCGCGCGTTCTTCTCGCCCCAGGGGCTCGGGGCCCTGGGGCGCCCAGGGCCTCCCAGGGCCTATGGGGTCCAGTCTAGGAGATGGGTGCCCCAGGTGCATCAGGGGTTCCAGGGGCTCCAAGTGGCCCATGGGCTCCAGGGGCTCTGTGGCGCTCAGGGCCTCCCAGGGCCTATGGGTTCATTCTAAGTGTCGGTGACCAGGGGCTCCGTGGGTCCGAG
Source organism: Prorocentrum cordatum (assembly GCA_963575745.1). Lineage (NCBI taxonomy): Eukaryota > Dinophyceae > Prorocentrales > Prorocentraceae > Prorocentrum > Prorocentrum cordatum. Next base: position 802,981 of record CAUYUJ010017015.1, on the reverse strand, counting down.
CCAGGGGCTCCACATATTCCAAGGGCTCCAGCGGTTTTGGGGCGCGCAGGACACCCCGTGGCTAAAGGGTTCAGTCTCGGGGTCGGGGCCCCATGGGTTCCAGGGCGGGATTGGGGCGCGCATGCATCCCGGGGCCAAGGGTGGAGTCAAGTGGGCGGGGGGCGCCCTGCATCGACCTGCGGGGCCGCTGCGGAGCCCTGGTGCGCAAAAATAGCCCATGTCAAGCACTGCTAGTCACTGGTAGGCCATGCAACGTCATGCAACGCCCTGGTGGCCCTTGTTAAGCCCAAATAAGCTTGACAAGGCAGTATTGTTGAGCTTTTTGGACGCATGTGAAACCCTACTAAGCCCTGTTCAGCCCTACTAGCCACTGAGCCCTGTTAGCCAATGCTGAGCCACGCCCTGCTACGCCAGTGCTGGGCCCTGTTAAGCCATGCGCAACCCCTGCTAAGCCCTGCCAGCCCCTGCGAAGCCCCTGCGTGCGCTTCCCCCCCCCCCCCCCCCGCGCCCACCCCCTGGCACGGCAACCAATGCTGCGCCCCCCATCACACGTTGCGTGGCCAGTCGCGGGGGCTCTGGAACGCTGCCGAAAAACACACGCGGGGGGTGGCGCACGCAATGCGCCCTCCCCCTATCAATCTCGCACCGCTCTTCCGCAGCACGTTGATGTGATAGCGGTGCCGCTCGCAAGCAAGTGCGCAATTCCATGCTAACGAAAACGGGTGCCCCAAGTGGTGCAGCAGGAGCGCGGCGACTCGGGCCCATGCGAAGACTCGTTTCGTCTCTCCTTTTGGGGGGCCCAACCGAAGGCCCCAAGGGTCGCGCTCAGATGCGCACATCAACATCCTGTCGGCGCACCCAACACACGCTTCGTGGCCCCATGGGGGGTTCCACCGAGCGCCCTTATGCGGGTGGGATCCGTAAGCACCACCCCGCCCCATTGCTGCGCACCCTCACACATTTCGGCGCCCGAATGTGAAGGTGCAGATGCGCCCGCCTGCCGCATTTCGGCACCCACCGACGGCCATATTGTGAAGGTCGACATGCGTGCCCCCGCCGCGCACCACTCGCACGACCCGTGGCCCCATAGGCAGCACGGCCGTTTTCGGACCAAATGCGGGGGCCCACATGTGCGCCCCCCTTGGTAAAGTTCGCGGCTGCCCTCGCGCGCTCCGTGGCCACGGCGCAGCATTGGTAGCGCGATAGGTTCGGCTGCCAAAACGCAGGGGCGCAACCGCCGCGCCTTAGCCTCGGCAAGCGAAGCCCATACACGCAGGCGCCAGGCCTTCGGTTTGTAACGTCTGCTACCCATAGTCTCAACTCCCATGCGCTTGGCGCGCGAAGCCAACGACGTCGCTGTTGTAACACGTGAAACTCGCACAGTCTTCGGGCACAAAGCGAAACACCACCATTTGTTATATATATATAGATTACGAATTACGTGTGTATATACATATATACATATATGCAACTCATAAAGGATCCGCGCGAAGCGCGGGTAATGCACGGCACCTTCGCGCGCGAAGCGCGCGAAACAATGTGCAACATGTTCAATTCGCAAGCGCCCCGCGCGCGAAACGCTTTGCCATACTTACAACGCACAAGCGGGTCGCTGGCACATCTTAATTGCATGGCCGACTGATGAAACATGCAGCAATCTTCTGGGCAGGTCTTACCTTGTCGGGCCCGAAGGCGAAGCCGCGTCTGGGATTGCGGCCCGAATACTTAAACATGTCTTAGTGTTTCAGCCAAGAAGCAAACTCACATATGACCGAGCTTTTCGACACGAGAACTCAGCCATGTCTTAGTTCTCGGCCCGAAAACTTAAACATGTCTGAGTTTTCGGGCCGACATGTCTGAGTTCTCGGGCCCGAAAACACAGACATGTCTGAGTTTTCGGCCCGAGAACTCAGACATGTCTGAGTTTTCGGGCCGAAAACTCAGACATGTCTGAGTTTTTCGGCCTCGAGAACTCAGACCATGTCTGCGTTTTCTCGGGCCGAAAATCTTCGCAGGAGACATGTTGAGTGTCTCAGAGGCCTCTTGTCTGAGGTTTTCGGCCGAAAACTCAAACTATGTCTGAGTTGTTGCGGTTTGCGAGAACTCCGACATGTCTTGAGTTTTCGGGTCCGCGAAACGCAGACAAACTCAGGAGACAAACTCCGACAAGAACCTCAGACTCATCGCGGACATTGTTCGGGCCTCGAAAACTCAGAGAAGAGTGTCTGAGTTTTTCGCGGCCGAGGAACCTTAGGTCATGTGCTGCGTTTTCGGGCCGAAACCTCAGACATGTCTGAGTTCTCGGGCCGCCATGTCTGAGTTTTCGGGCCGAAAACTCAGACATGTCTGAGTTCTCGGGCCGCCATGTCTGAGTTTTCGGGCCGAAAACTCAGACATGTCTGAGTTGTCGGGCCGACATGTCTGAGTTCTCGGGCCGAGAACTAAGGCATGGCAGACAAGCACCGACATACAAAGACAGACAAACTCAGACAAACACAGACATACTCAGACACACTCAGACCAACAGACAAACACAGACAAAGACAGACAAAGACAGACAAACTCAGACAAACTCAGACAACCACAGACAAAGGCAGACAAAGACAGACAAACTCAGACAAACTCAGACAACCACAGACAAAGACAGACAAATACAGACAAAGACAGACAAAGACAGACAAACACAGACACATCGCAGACAAACTCAGACAAACTCAGACATCAACAGACACAAAGACAGACAAATGCAGACAAACTCAGACACCCTAAGACACACAGACAGACAAACACAGACAAACACAGACATCCACAGACACACAAACACGACATGAGACATATACGGACAGAAAACAACTCCACAATTCTGCGTGCTGAAGGAATGATTTGCAAACAACTCTGCAAAACGTTGGGACGAATGCATGTCACGTCATGACGTCTAGTAGAATCGCCGTAAAACGTGTCCGTGTTACCTTCAAAATGTCGCGAAACTGATCAGAATGCAGCTCTAATTCATATCCAACATAGCTAATTTGCATGGAACTTGCGGTTTACTACTATATACCTGGCAACAATTACTTGTCAGACGCCATTTGGGGACCGAGCACCCTTCAATCGTGACGGTGCCCTGCCAACCGCTAACACCCTCCATGGCGTTGGCTCCAGTAGCTCATCCCAGGACAGTGACGGCTTACAAGTACTTCAACGAGGACGTTGCACACGCATTTCAGAAGGGCGTGCTATACCTGGATGAACAAACTGGTCTTGCACAGTGGCAGTGTGGCAGCAATATCACGTGTTGGCACGGTTCGTGGATTTTCGGGGATGGCACTTTCAGTATATATTTCGACAGCCGTGCTGGTCTTCGCCCCGACAAGAACAATATCATCTTGAAGTCCTCGTTCCTGTTCGAGACTGGAGGTGATGGTGGTGGAACCCCTTGTACCTATGAGGGTTTCGACTACCGCGGGCGTAAGATTTTTATTACGCCAATGTTGAAATTTTCTCTTGACGCCCAAACTGGCGTCTGGAAGCGCACGGCTGAGTGGTCTCAGGAATCGCAGGCCTGGTTCAATATCCCGTAGCTTGGAATCGAACTAGGCTCGCTTGTCGCCGCCTGTATCCGAGGCACCCGTAGGACCCCATCTCGGTGGGCAAGAATTTACCCTCGTCTTCGAGGATCGACGTTGTCGAGTTTGAAAAGGGAGGATGCTCTGTGAGGGATCAGTTGAAGCAGCGGTTGTCTCTGCTGGCCGTTGGAGGATGGGGGGTTCCTCGTCGCCTCGGCTGGACGTTGCTCGGGGGACTGGTGACATGTTTTAGCCGCTTTCGTGGCGCCCGAATGCGCCCCAGCCCCTCATGCCCATGAGTCCCTACCCCAATCTCGTCACAATCCCGTTTCAGCTGCGCTGGCCCGAAGGTTCAGTGGGTTGCCAGCCCACGCCGGCGCACGGCTCGGCTTGCAGGCAGCCCGACCCCGTCCACCGTCGCTTCGCGATGCAGGGAGCAGGCCAGCTTGTCGTGCAAGAGCAGAAAAACGAGGGCCCAGGTCAATGCGCTCCAAGCGAGCCGAGGCGTCGCGTGACAGGATGTTCAGCAGGCACATGCAGGAGATCGTGGACGATGATGGGACGCCCCGTCAGAAGCTCTCTCCCGAGATCAGCGAGTTCGTGCAGAAGTATCAGAGCTCGAAGTGCAACACGGTGCTCTCGGGGGTTGAACATGCGGACGACGCTTCTGACTATGATGATCAGGAGGAAGGCGATGGGGAGGAGAGGACGATGGCGGTGGCCAGAACGGTAGGGTAATGATGATTGCGATGATGGTGAAGATGCTTGCAAGAGTCAGGGTTAGCAAGGTGAGCTGGATGAGTGCGAGAGGGGTGAGGGGTTGGGGCCAGGGCAAGTGATGGCGAGGTGGCTCAGCAAGGTGGTGCTGCGTTATTGCAGGAGCGGTCGGAATCTGTGGTGCTACGTAGGATTGGAGGCGGCATGATGACAGCGACGCTGGCGCCGACGCTGACGGAGGAGGGTCGATGGAGGACGAAGGACGGATGGTTGAAGTTAGGCGAGGGAGGGTGAGGAGGAGTGGATGGGGATTTGTGGAGCCGAAGCGATATGTCATTTCCATCTCTTCGCCCTCAGGGCGCCCAGAACGCATTCCCAGGGCACCCGCCCCATCGCCCTCAGGGAACCCCCCTCTTCGTCCCCAGGGCACCCTTCGTCCTCAGGCCACGGGAGGTAGGCAAGTGGAGCCGAGGGCGGTAGGGCGGGCGCGCGTCCCGAGGTGAAAGCCCAGCTGCGGGAGGTGTGGAACCGCTGCGACCGCGATTTCGCCGCGGCTGGGACAGTCCTCATCGCGAGGAAGACGATGTGGCACCGCGGCTGAAGCACTGGCCCTGGCCACTCATGGGCGCAGGGGGGGGGGCGTGAGGTTGCAGCGGGGGTGCACGGTGGTTGCCATGGGCGACCCAGACCCAGGGTGCATGACCACTTGGCATCGCCCATGTCGACTTCCAGGCCCTGCTGCAACCTCCCCCCCATCCTCCTCGTCCGAGCGTGGCAGTCGCAGTGCGTCGGCCGCCAGGCAGGAGACTAGTACTGAGGGGCAGTGGCTGAACCCCAAGCAGCTCGCGGATGTCCTCAAATGCCCTGAGATCGCAGAGAGGTTTCAAGAGTTCTGCAGGCGCAACCAGCTCGTGAAATGGGACGAGAAGCAGCAATCGAAGGTATACTATCATACCAGAAAGTTGGAGACGTACGGCACCAGAAAGGAGGGCATCATCGAGACGGGCGGCAGCGCCAGCTCCAAGGCCGCCCAGCCGACGACCGCTGATGATGCGGACGATGCCGACCAGTGCCAGGACGAGGAGGCCGAAGACGAGGAGTGGGACACCTCTGACTGGGATAACTGGGAGACGGCCGAGAAGAAGACTAAGAGGAAAAAGAAAAAAGTGTCCGTCAGCGCGTCCACCACCGAGGCGTCAAGCCCAGTCAAGAAGCAGAAGAAGAAGAAGAAGATGAAGAAGCATGGTAAGGACACACAGGACAAGGAGAAGGCCAAGAAGAGGAAGACCAGGGACGATGAAAGTTCAGGCGAGACAGGCCCGAAGAAGAAGAAGAAGCAGCATAAGAAGAGCAAGAAGGAGCGCGACGATGACTCGGACGGCCCCCCGAAGAAGAAGGACAAGAAGGATGGTGATGTGGACGCTCAAAAGAAGAAGGCCACACACGACAAGTTGAAGAGCAAGAAAGCTGACAAGAAGTATAAACACCAGAAAGAAAAACACAACGAGAAGTCTGACGAGGAGCAGCCCACGCCGACGCAGAAGGTTAAGAAGTTGACAGTGGCGGCCAAAGCGAAGGCGAAAGCCAAGGCAAAGGCGGCGGCAGCGGCAATCAAAGCGAAGGCGGCCGAGGAGGCGAAGACGGCGGAGTTCAAGAAGAAGAAAAAGGAGAAGGAGGACACGGGGCTGAATACTAGATGCGCTCACTCCACCCTTTCGCATCGCCGACCTCGGACCTGCGACGCCCCCCCCCCCTCCCCCACCCCCCGTCATCCCGTCGGCCAGCGCTCCGCCGCCCTCCCACTGCAAGAGGGCAGGTAAGCTGATTAGGAGGATTGGCAACGCCTGTTCAGAGCACGGGGAACCATCGGATGCTGGCAGCCAGGAGGTCGGTATATGCAAGGATGGGGGAGCAGTGAGCGGGGACTGGGGGCGGTCAGGGATACGACTATGGGGAGGGGCCGCTGAGGGTGATGAGTATCATGGCCAGGGGGCCGATGGGGGCTACGGCGACGATGGTGGCTCTGAGGAGGGCGGCGGGGATGGCAGTCAGATCTGGTTCAGATCCGACTGTCATCTGAAAGGGTATTGGCCGAGGGCTAGGTCGAGGGTGGGACGAGCGACTGGCGTAAACGCATGCTGCGCAAAGTGGTGAGGAGGGCGCGGGGGGATTGAGCGTCGCCGATCAAGGATCGTTCGACGTCTTCATCGTCAGAGTCTGACTGCACCAGCAGCAGCAGCAGTGGCTGACGGACTTCGAGATGCTGGATGGCTGAGTACGTCGAAGTTTCTAGGCACGTGCGCCTACGACTCGCTGCGAGGCGGGTGCAAGCGGCGTCTGGGGGGGCGTCGTTCAACCCGTCGCTCGCCCCCTGGTCCGACTATTTCCGTGTGAAGACCATGAGAACGAGGGCTGCGAGAATAATGCCGATGTGAGCGGGGGCTGTGGCAATAATGGTAATACAGGGGCGAATGTAAGGGCGAGGTGCGAGTGACGAGTTGAGCGACACCCCCAGGTGACCCCACCCCACCCCAGCGTCGGGGGAGGACAGAGACTGTTATGATGAGGACGAGGAGGAGGATGAGGAGGAGGAGGACGACGAGGAAGGCACGCATCCATCACCATGAAGGGCTGGTGGCAAAGAAAGGATGGCGACGAGGAGGGGGATGATGATGGGGAAGGGAGGAGAAAGAGGAGGAGGATGAGGAGGATGAGGAGGAATAGGAGGAGGAGGAGGATGAGGAGGAGGAGGAGGAGGAGAAGGAGCAGGAGGAGGAGGAGCGGGAGGATGATGAGGAGAGCCAACAGCCAGCGTTCTTTCACGGTCGGGCGCGGACCGAGCCTAGTGCGTGCGGCGTCACTGTCGGCGCGGTTTTCGTCGCCCGCAGTTCGGGCGTGACACTCGTAGTCGTTGGACAGCCAGCTGTCGACACGTTCTCGAGATAGAGTGGTATCTCAAGGTGCGCGCCGCCCGTGGGAACGGGGTGCCCGAATGTCCCAGCCATCCTCTGCGCTGTCCCAGATCAGCTCTGATGTCCGAGGGCCTTGCGGTCTCGGCCATCGGCGGTCATTCCCATGCAAATGGCCATATGTGTCTCGAGGGCGTTGCATTCGCGGGCCTTGCTTTCGCTGCAATATGGTCTCGCATTCGCTGCCGTCTCTGGTTTCCGAGGGTCGTGCATCCGCGGCCACCTCTGGTGCCCGAAGGTCTTGCATCATCGCATCGCGCCCCCCTCCCCCATGCGCCGTGCTCCTCTTGCCACCCCCGCCGCGCCCTATCTTGATGTGAGGCCGAGTGTTGCTAGCGTTGGTCGGCCTTGTGGGCCAGGTGGTGGAGACGCAATGCTGTCTTGCATGCGGCCATGCGTCCTCTCGGATGTCTCGCCGCAAAGGCCGCAATGGCCCGTCAGAGCAACGCAATTCAACGCAAGTCGATCAGGAACTGTCCAATTCCGTAGCCGTTTTGGCTCGAGGATCGGTCGGTTTCAGCATCGCCCGGAGTTCGGCGCACCCATGGGGAGCGCCCGTTCTGTCAAGGGAGCAGCTGGGAAGCGCCACAGTTTCAAGCAGTTTCGGAGGGGCGGACACGAGTTGCTGATGGCAGACAGCGCCATTGGGGTGGCTCGTATTCGCAGGCATGCGCAGGCTGTGATACGCGGCCCCGATCCCGAGGCTGACTATCCTAAGCAACTCCGCGATACGCTGCTGGGGTTATTCTTCGCTGGCGAGATGTCCGCAGCGCTACTCCTCAAGCTGTGCGTCTTAACCACCCGCTCGAAGGGGCTCGGCGTGGAGGACCTGGCGCGCGACATGAAGCACAACAGGAATGCTTCGCCAGCAGTGTACAAGCTCCTCGGCGGCACCGAGGTGGAACGCCAGCTGCTGCACTACACGGAGATTCCCTGCAACACGCGCAAGGGCCGCACAGGGTCGCGGACTCTGGTGCCGTCTGTGCCTTTTTATGAAGTTATCTCGCGCTCGTTTGAGCGCGAGGAGGCGGCGCTTCTGAAGCACAGGGTTAAGCCCAACTTACTGTGCACCAATTTCTACAGCCACGACGTTGTCAAGGAGGTCGGGCCTGAGCTCTGCATACCTGGGCGGCTCTTCATGGATTATGCGAAGCTCGATGGCCAGGCGCCCGCGGCAAGTGGGCGTCGCAACCGTCATGTTTAGATCGGCCGTCGGAGAGCGGGCGAAACGGCTGACGAACTACGGCGACGACGGCGACAACGAGAACCACAGCTTTCCGACGGTCGGTCTGGACACGTGGCGTTGTGCGTTCATGCCGCAAGCCCGCTAGGCAACGACGCTCAACAGCAAAGTCGGTTTCGCCGCTGCCCTCCCACCCGAACGCAATCGGACGAATCCCGCCCCCCCCCCCCGCTTGGGCGAGAGGCATCCCTAGCGCCACACCCCTTTCCCCGCCCCATTACCCTGTGCTGGGATGTGAATGGTAGGGGGCGGCTGGGGGCGGAGCGGCCCGAACGTCCAACATGGCCCAAGGCAGGCCCCAAGAAGGATAGGATACCACCGGATGGCCCTTTTAAGATGGGTCATGGCCAAATGCCCTCGAAGCCCTCCAAAAACAACTCCGCAGCTAACGCAACGCATGGTGGCTGCGTTTGTTGTGGTGGCCTTCTCGCAACGTTGTTTCCGATTGCCCTTCAAAGCGTCAGGGTTGCCCCAGTCCTGCCCCAGAACCCAGGGGCGCCCCAACAACGAGAACATGTGTTTCTTTTTTTTCTTGCGTCTGAAAGGAGGGGCTGGGTCGACAAGGCCATTAATCTCGAACCGTGGGGCGCAAGATGGCTCCATGATTCGCGAGTCTGCCCCCCAAGCCCCCCTCCCATCCGCAACTATAGCAGGACGGATCCGTCCAGCTATGGTTGCGGACGCGGGTGCTGGTGGAATTTGCACCCCTGCCGCACGCACGCGCGCGCGCATGCTCCGACACGCGCGCGCGCACGCGCGCGCACACACGGACACGCGGACGCACACGCACACACACACACACACGCAACCACACACACATACACACACGCACACCCCCACACACACACACGCGCACGCACGCAGGCACACACACACACACACACACCTTCACACTTTCACACACACACACAAACACACACACACACACACGCGCCCCGATCACCATTCCGAACCAGCGGCGCGCCCTGAAGGGGGAGGATGGAAACTGAGGAGGGCGGGGACAAATGCCCAGGAAGAAGGCGGGAATGGTGAGGGAGGGAGGCACAGGGGCGCGATCTGCGCCCGTCACCGCGGAAGGTGCCACGCAACCTGCCAGCGTTGCCCCGCATGTGATTCCTTGAATCCCAGGCTGGTGATTTACACGCTTTCGCTTGCTGCGTCTGGTTTCATTGCGCTGGTGCGCGCCACATGGGCAATCGAGACAGTCGCGCGTAACAGGGTGATGTTGAGCAGGGTATGCTGGTTTGTAGCGCGCGCTAGGATGTGCCACGTGAATTCCCCATGTGCGCCAGAGTTGTGCAAGTGGCGGTGCAAAAAAGTGTGGACCCAAGATTCAAAGCAATATCACACACGCATGCAATACATTTGAATAGGTGCATGTAGGTTCGATGCAATTACCTCTGGTTGACGGGCGATGCGCACGACGCGCCGAGCAGCGCGAGGTTGTTTCGAAAAACATGTGCGCCGCGCCTGCCGCGTGCGGATACTGAACAATGAACGCACGTGGCTGCGGTTTTCCAACACGCAGCATGTTCAATACGGTATTCGGCGCATATGCACTGGTTTAAACTGATGACGTTTGTATGTATGTGTGTTGTGTCGGGAATTCCCAAGTTCGGTCAAGTTGTTGGGTGATCGCGGTTCGCAACACGAGTTGTTCCAAGTTGCAGAATGTTTATCAAACGCAAGTGGTGCTTGCAGCAAACAGTGCAGGTTTTTAGCTGTTACTGAATCGCAACGCGCATTTAACGCTCCCCAATCGCACGTGCAGCAAACAGCGCAAGTTGTTGGCTATATTAGATCACAACGCGCATTTTTTCAAAGCGTTGCATGGTTCGCAATCGCACTTGGGGTTTGCAGCACACAGCGCAAGTTTCGCATGCTTTGCCTGTTCGGCAGGCGCCAGCATACATCCACAGCTTTCGGCTGGCATCCAGACATCAGCAGGCATCCACATGCATCGACTGACATGGGCAGACACGCGCACACACCCGCGGACATCGACGTCGAGCCCCGCGCGGCCCCCTGCGGCTGCGGCGGCGCAGCTGCCCTGCGGCGCTACCTCTTGCGAGGTGGCGCGCCGTCGCAATTGGTGGTGGAACTGCGTATATGCACACGCGCACGCGCGCGTGCAAGACCCATTCGAAGGCAAACCAGCCCGCGCCGCGCAAGCAACGGCGCGCGCCCGCCGCGATGGGCGGCGGGTGCGCTGCGCCCGATTGCGCGGGCCAGCCCAGGGCCGCCGCTGGCGTCTCAAGCAGCGCGAGCGGGCAGGCGGGGCGGCTGGCGACCTGTCGGGCGCAGCGGGCGACGCATTCGCGATTGCCGACAAGCTCCCGAACGAGAGGGAGGCGCGCGCGCGCGACCTTCATGAAGATTGCCAACGCGGCGCGGAAGCCATCGCTGCGGATATTCGCGGGCCGAAGGCGCGCTGGATGCGCGGGGGGGCGCGCGGCCGATCGCCGAGGCGCGCGCGCCCCGAGGAAGCGGCCGTCGCGGACTGCGGCATGCAGCAGGGCGCGTCGGCGCGCGACGCGAGTGTGGCGCACTCGCGCTGTTGCCCAACCATCCTACGGCGTTGGGTCGCCGCTGTGCAGGGACAGAGCGCCCCGCGTCCTCTCCCTTCCCTCCCCCGCCCCGAACAGCACGCCGCGTTGGCGCGCCCCCCCCGCCCGCCCCGCTGCCCTGCGCGGGGGGAAGGGCGAGGGGGGGCGGGGCGGGGGCGGGGTGGGGCGGGGGGCGGGGGTGGGGTGTTGTGGGGGGGGGGTTGGAGTGGCAGGACAGTTAGTCGGATGGGGGGTTCAAAATGTAAATGGGTGGTGTTGGGGAGGAGGGGGGGGGTGGGAAGGGGACGGTGGGGAGGGAGGGGGAAGGGGGGATGGGTGGTGGTGTGGTGGTGGTCGGGGGTACGGTGATGGGGGGGGGGTGGGGGGGGTTAGGGTGGGGGTGGGCATTGGGGGGTTGGTGGTGTAGGTGCGTTGAGGCACCGCGCGCCAGCGTCCGCGCGCGTCCGCCGCGCCCAGCTTGGCGCGCCCCTCGCGCGCCCCGTGGACCGACGGTGGGCCCCCGCAGCAGGCCCAAATGACAGCGCTCGCACGCGCCCGCCGCATTTGTTTTTGGCACGTCACTCGCACGCTTCGGGGCACCCCCATTACGTGATGAAGGCGCGCTTGCACTTTGTGCGGGGCGCATGGGGGGAAGGGGGGGGGAGGGCGGGGGGGGGAGGGTCTTTTTTCTTGTGTGTGTTGTGTTGTGTAGTGGTGTGTGTGTGTGTGTGCGTGTGTGTGTGTGTGTGTGTGCGTGTGTGTGTGTGTGTGTGTGTGTGGGGGGTCGCATGCGCTCACGGCGCCCAGTTGGCGCGCCCCTCGCACGCTTCGCGGCCCCATAGGGGGCGCCGCCGAAGGCGCGACTGCCAGCGTTCGCATGTGCATGTGCCCGCCGCACCCAGTTGACACGCCCTTCGCGCGCTTCGTTGCCTCACAGGGGGCCCCAACCGAAGTCCCACATGCAAATGTTCGCACGCGCTTGCCGCGCCCACGTTGGCGCGCCCACCCGCGCGCTTCGCCGCGCCATAAAGGGCGGGGAGAGGGGGGGGGGAGGCGGGGGGGGTTGGGGCGCCGAAGGCCCAAATGCCAGCGCCCGCGCGCGCCCGACGCGCTCATTTTGGCGCGCCGCTCGCGCGTTTCGCTGCACCGCGGGGCGCCTCGCCGAAGGCCCAAATGCAAATGTCAGCATGCGCCCGCCCCAATCATCTCGGCGCGCCCCTCGCGCGCTTCGGAGCCCCACGGCGGGGCCTTACCGAACGCGCAAATGCCAGCGCTCGGAGGCGCCCACCGCGCGCAGTTTGGCACGCCCCACGCACGCTCCGCGGCCCATCGGGAGCCCCACCGACGGCCCAAACGTCAACGTTCGCATGTGCCCATCGCGCACATTGCGGCGCCCCCCCCCCCCACGCGCTTCGGCGCCCCATGCGGGGCGCCGCCGAAGACCTAAATGCCGGCGCTCGCACGCGCCCACCGCGCCCATGTTGGCGCGCCCCATCGCACGCTTCGCGGCTCCACAGGGTGCGCCACCGAGCGCCCGCATGACAGCGCTCGCACGCGCCTACACCGCCCGCGTCGGCGCGCCCCTCGCACGTTTTGCGGCGCCATGCGGGTCCCTGCCGAAGGCCCAAACGCCAGCGCCCGCGCGCGCGCCCGCCGCGCCCATTTTGGCAGCCCCCCCACGCGATTCGTGGCCCCATCGGGGGTACGCCCGAAAGCGGGCATGCCAGCGCCCGCGCGCGCCCACCCCGCTCATTTTTGCGCGCCCATCGCGCGCTCCGAGGCCCCATCGGCGGCTGCCCGTGGCCACGTAGGGGGCCCGACCGACGGCCTACATGCCAGCGTTCGCACGCACCCAACGCGCCCAGTTTGGCGAACCCTTCACACGTTTGGCAGCCCAATAGGGAACCCCGACGACTGCGGTGGATACGACGACGGCGCCAACTATTCACCCACCTGGCCACCCCAGGAGGCGCGGGGCGAGATGAGGCGGCGGTGGATGACCCTCTTCCTTATGGGCGGGCGTGGGGAGGGAGGGAGTCTGGGGGGTGGGGGGGGGGGGGGAGGGGGGGGGGGGGGCGGGGGCGGGCGGGGAGGGGTTGGTTTGAGGGGGCGGAGCGGCGAAACTAAAAGGAAGGGGAGGGAGGGGGAGAGGGGAGAGGAAGAGGGTGAAGGGGGGGCGCGGGGGCAGGGGGGGGGATTCGAGAAGAAGGCTCCCTGTGGACACCCGTTGCGAGTCGGCGGGGTGGGGGCGGGCCGCGCGCCCAGATCCGAAAACCTAGCCATTTGGGGTGCGCAAGGGGGTGGGCAGAGTTGGGCCAGCGCCTTCGGTTGCCAGGGCCTGCGTTGGAGGTCCAGCACAGGCCTCGGCAATCGAAGGCGCGGTTTGCTGTTCAGCCCTCACGTATTACATTTTAACGTCGACGACGTCTGCTTGCGCACTAACGCGTGCTATGCTATGGTATGTCATGGCTTGCTCTTAGGTTTGGGGGGTTACGGCGGAGGCGGGGGAGGTTCATACAATGGCCACTGTGCCAACCCGCCTGACCCGCGGACCCCGCCGCCGAGCCTAGCGGCCGCCGTGGAGCGGCACGGCGGCGGGGCCGCCCTTCCCACCCCAGCGGGCCGCCACGGCCTGCGTGCTTTTTTTGGGGCCCTCTGGCGGTCCCGCTCGGGATCGGGTCGCGGGAAACGCGCGGTCGGGTCTTGTGGGGTCGCCACGGGCACCCTCGAAGGAGGGTGGCGGTTCGGGGGAGGAGGAGTGCGGAGGATATTGCGTGTTTGCTTTTCGGAGACCCCCTGTGTGTACACGTATACACATACATGTGCCTATGTATATATATATATATATATATAAAGGTATGTTTCCGCTCCCTGTGTATATAGCCAGGGAAAGGACCGCCCGTTCGCGAGCCGATCGCGGGCCAGCCAGGCGCCCGCCAGGCGCCCTCCTTCGGCCCCCCGCTTCGCGGCTCCATAGGGTGGCTCCACCGACGGCCGCAGCGGCTGCGCTCGCACCCGCTAACGCGCGCACCTTCCTCACACGTTTCGCGCCCTAGGGGGCTCCATCTCGGGCCGCAGTGGCTGGCGTCTCTATTGCGGGGCGGCGGCTCTTCGTGTCCACACTTCACCAGGATGAGCGTATTCTCGTGGGGCAGTACCACCACCGCATGTTTTGCAGGTGCGGGTGCAGAGGGTCGCACACCCTCCAGCCTCTCCTAGACAAGATCGCGTTTGATTTCCGAGTGGCTGCTGCAGGGTACTGGCCTGCAGGAGACTCGACAGGGCTGCCTTGGCCAGAGGACTCCTGGCGAAGACGGTTGGCTGGAAGGCCATTGTTCCCATCTGTGCGCGGCAATTGCCGCTTTGTTCTCGTGGAGGTAGGCGCGGATCTGGACGAAATGCCGAAAACCTTCGGTTTACCAGACTACCGCAGCAAGTTTGGCTGTTTGCGGTGCTTT
>CAUYUJ010017015.1:778176-788382 GCA_963575745.1 Prorocentrum cordatum | reverse complement strand
CTTGAATCCCAGGCTGGTGATTTACACGCTTTCGCTTGCTGCGTCTGGTTTCATTGCGCTGGTGCGCGCCACATGGGCAATCGAGACAGTCGCGCGCAACAGGGTGATGTTGAGCAGGGTATGCTGGTTTGTAGCGCGCGCTAGGATGTGCCACGTGAATTCCCCATGTGCGCCAGAGTTGTGCAAGTGGCGGTGCAAAAAAGTGTGGACCCAAGATTCAAAGCAATATCACACACGCATGCAATACATTTGAATAGGCGCATGTAGGTTCGATGCAATTACCTCTGGCTGACGGGCGATGCGCACGACGCGCCGAGCAGCGCGAGGTTGTTTCGAAAAACATGTGCGCCGCGCCTGCCGCGTGCGGATACTGAACAATGAACGCACGTGGCTGCGGTTTTCCAACATGCAGCATGTTCAATACGGTATTCGGCGCATATGCACTGGTTTAAACTGATGACGTTTGTATGTATGTGTGTTGTGTCGGGATTTCCCAAGTTCGGTCAAGTTGTTGGGTGATCGCGGTTCGCAACACGAGTTGTTCCAAGTTGCAGAATGTTTATCAAACGCAAGTGGTGCTTGCAGCAAACAGTGCAGGTTTTTAGCTGTTACTGAATCGCAACGCGCATTTAACGCTCCCCAATCGCACGTGCAGCAAACAGCGCAAGTTGTTGGCTATATTAGATCACAACGCGCATTTTTTCAAAGCGTTGCATGGTTCGCAATCGCACTTGGGGTTTGCAGCACACAGCGCAAGTTTCGCATGCTTTGCCTGTTCGGCAGGCGCCAGCATACATCCACAGCTTTCGGCTGGCATCCAGACATCAGCAGGCATCCACATACATCGACTGGCATGGGCAGACACGCGCACACACCCGCGGACATCGACGTCGAGCCCCGCGCTGCCCCCTGCGGCTGCGGCGGCGCAGCTGCCCTGCGGCGCTACCTCTTGCGAGGTGGCGCGCCGTCGCAATTGGTGGTGGAGCTGCGCATAAGCACACGCGCACGCGCGTGTGCAAGACCCATTCGAAGGCAAACCAGCCCGCGCCGCGCAAGCAACGGCGCGCGCCCGCCGCGATGGGCGGCGGGTGCGCTGCGCCCGATTGCGCGGGCCAGCCCAGGGCCGCCGCTGGCGTCTCAAGCAGCGCGAGCGGGCAGGCGGGGCGGCTGGCGACCTGCCGGGCGCAGCGGGCGACGCATTCGCGATTGCCGACAAGCTCCCGAACGAGAGGGAGGCGCGCGCGCGCGCCCTTCATGAAGATTGCCAACGCGGCGCGGAAGCCATCGCTGCGGATATTCGCGGGCCGAAGGCACGCTGGATGCGCGGGGGGGCGCGCGGCCGATCGCCGAGGCGCGCGCGCCCCGAGGAAGCGGCCGTCGCGGACTGCGGCATGCAGCAGGGCGCGTCGGCGCGCGACGCGAGTGTGGCGCACTCGCGCTGTTGCCCAACCATCCTACGGCGTTGGGTCGCCGCTGTGCAGGGACAGAGCGCCCCGCGTCCTCTCCCTTCCCTCCCCCGCCCCGAACAGCACGCCGCGTTGGCGCGCCCCCCCCGCCCGCCCCGCTGCCCTGCGCGGGGGGAAGGGCGAGGGGGGGCGAGGCGGGGGCGGGGCGGGGCGGGGGCGCGGGGGTGGGGGGGGGGGTGGGGGGTGGGGGGCGCCAGCAGGGTGGAGGGAGAGGGAGGGGGGGGGGAGGGGACGGTGGGGAGGGAGGGGGGAGGGGGGGAGGGGGTGGGGTACGGTATGGGGGGGGGGTTTGGGGGGGGGGGCTGGGGGCGTTGAGGCACCGCGCGCCAGCGTCCGCGCGCGTCCGCCGCGCCCAGCTTGGCGCGCCCCTCGCGCGCCCCGTGGACCGACGGTGGGCCCCCGCAGCAGGCCCAAATGACAGCGCTCGCACGCGCCCGCCGCATTTGTTTTTGGCACGTCACTCGCACGCTTCGGGGCCCCATTGCGGGGCGCGGGGGGAAGGGGGGGGAGGGGGGGGGGGGGGGTGAGGCGGTATAATGAGTGTGTGATGTGTGAGTGTGTGCGTGGGTGTGTGTAGTGTGTGTGCGTTGTGTGTGTGTAGAAGTGTGTGTTTGTGGTGGGGGGTCGCATGCGCTCACGGCGCCCAGTTGGCGCGCCCCTCGCACGCTTCGCGGCCCCATAGGGGGCGCCGCCGAAGGCGCGACTGCCAGCGTTCGCATGTGCATGTGCCCGCCGCACCCAGTTGGCACGCCCTTCGCGCGTTTCGTTGCCCCACAGGGGGCCCCAACCGAAGTCGCACATGCAAATGTTCGCACGCGCTTGCCGCGCCCACGTTGGCGCGCCCATCCGCGCGCTTCGCCGCGCCATAACGGGCGGGGGGAAGGGGGGGGGCGGGGGAGGGGGTGCGCCGAAGGCCCAGATGCCAGCGCCCGCGCGCGCCCGACGCGCTCATTTTGGCGCGCCACTCGCGCGTTTCGCGGCGCCGCGGGGCGCCTCGCCGAAGGTCAAATGCAAATGTCAGCATGCGCCCGCCCCAATCATTTCGGCGCGCCCCTCGCGCGCTTCGGAGCCCCACGGCGGTGCCTTACCGAGCGCGCAAATGCCAGCGCTCGGAGGCGCCCACCGCGCGCAGTTTGGCACGCCCCACGCACGCTCCGCGGCCCATCGGAGGCCCCACCGACGGCCCAAACGCCAACGTTCGCACGTGCCCATCGCGCACATTGCGGCGCGCCCCCTCGCGCGCCTCGGCGCCCCATGCGGGGCGCCGCCGAAGACCTAAATGCCAGCGCTCGCACGCGCCCGCCGCGCCCATGTTGGCGCGCCCCATC
Source organism: Prorocentrum cordatum (assembly GCA_963575745.1). NCBI lineage: Eukaryota > Dinophyceae > Prorocentrales > Prorocentraceae > Prorocentrum > Prorocentrum cordatum. The sequence goes on along the minus strand of CAUYUJ010017015.1, from coordinate 785,588 downwards.
GCGCGCTTCGCGGCTCCACAGGGTGCGCCACCGAGTGCCCACATGACAGCGCTCGCACGCGCCTACACCGCCCGCGTTGGCGCGCCCCTCGCACGTTTTGCGGCGCCATGCGGGTCCCTGCCGGAGGCCCAAACGCCAGCGCCCGCACGCGCCCGCCGCGCCCATTTTGGCAGCCCCCCCACGCGATTCGTGGCCCCATCGGGGGTACGCCCGAAAGCGGGCATGCCAGCGCCCGCGCGCGCCCACCCCGCTCATTTTTGCGCGCCCATCGCGCGCTCCGAGGCCCAATCGGCGGCTGCCCGTGGCCACGTAGGGGGCCCGACCGACGGCCTACATGCCAGCGTTCGCACGCACCCAACGCGCCCAGTTTGGCGAACCCTTCACACGTTTGGCAGCCCAATAGGGAACCCCGACGACTGCGGTGGATACGACGACGGCGCCAACTATTCACCCATGGCCCCCTGGCCACCCCAGGAGGCGCGGGGCGAGATGAGGCGGCGGTGGATGACCCTCTTCCTTATGGGCGGCGTGGGGGGGAGGGGAGGAGTCGGGGTGGGGGGTGGGGGGGGGGGGGGGGGGGGGGAGGGGGGGAGGGGGGGGGGGGGGGGAGCGGGGGCGGGCGGGGAGGGGTGGTTAAGAGGGGGAGGAGCGGCGGAAAAAACAAGGAAGGGGAGGGAGGGGGGGAGGGGAGGGAAGAGGTGAAGGGGGGGCGCGGGGGCAGGGGGGGGGATTCGAGAAGAAGGCTCCCTGTGGACACCCGTTGCGAGTCGGCGGGGTGGGGGCGGGCCGCGCGCCCAGATCCGAAAACCTAGCCATTTGGGGTGCGCAAGGGGGTGGGCAGAGTTGGGCCAGCGCCTTCGGTTGCCAGGGCCTGCGTTGGAGGTCCAGCACAGGCCTCGGCAATCGAAGGCGCGGTTTGCTGTTCAGCCCTCACGTATTACATTTTAACGTCGACGACGTCTGCTTGCGCACTAACGCGTGCTATGCTATGGTATGTCATGGCTTGCTCTTAGGTTTGGGGGGTTACGGCGGAGGCGGGGGAGGTTCATACAATGGCCACTGTGCCAACCCGCCTGACCCGCGGACCCCGCCGCCGAGCCTAGCGGCCGCCGTGGAGCGGCACGGCGGCGGGGCCGCCCTTCCCACCCCAGCGGGCCGCCACGGCCTGCGTGCTTTTTTTGGGGCCCTCTGGCGGTCCCGCTCGGGATCGGGTCGCGGGAAACGCGCGGTCGGGTCTTGTGGGGTCGCCACGGGCACCCTCGAAGGAGGGTGGCGGTTCGGGGGAGGAGGAGTGCGGAGGATATTGCGTGTTTGCTTTTCGGAGACCCCCTGTGTGTACACGTATACACATACATGTGCCTATGTATATATATATATATATATATAAAGGTATGTTTCCGCTCCCTGTGTATATAGCCAGGGAAAGGACCGCCCGTTCGCGAGCCGATCGCGGGCCAGCCAGGCGCCCGCCAGGCGCCCTCCTTCGGCCCCCCGCTTCGCGGCTCCATAGGGTGGCTCCACCGACGGCCGCAGCGGCTGCGCTCGCACCCGCTAACGCGCGCACATTCCTCACACGTTTCGCGCCCTAGGGGGCTCCATCTCGGGCCGCAGTGGCTGGCGTCTCTATTGCGGGGCGGCGGCTCTTCGTGTCCACACTTCACCAGGATGAGCGTATTCTCGTGGGGCAGTACCACCACCGCATGTTTTGCAGGTGCGGGTGCAGAGGGTCGCACACCCTCCAGCCTCTCCTAGACAAGATCGCGTTTGATTTCCGAGTGGCTGCTGCAGGGTACTGGCCTGCAGGAGACTCGACAGGGCTGCCTTGGCCAGAGGACTCCTGGCGAAGACTGTTGGCTGGAAGGCCATTGTTCCCATCTGTGCGCGGCAATTGCCGCTTTGTTCTCGTGGAGGTAGGCGCGGATCTGGACGAAATGCCGAAAACCTTCGGTTTACCAGACTACCGCAGCAAGTTTGGCTGTTTGCGGTGCTTTCAGAGTCACGCAGAGTTTTCGGACCTTTCAGCGCCAGTGCGCAAACGAAAACATCAATGGTTGATCGACACCGCTGAAAGTACGCTTGCCTTGCATGACGTGCAGGACAGCCAAGTCCAGACTTTGCGGGATAATTGCGTGATCAGGAGGAAACGTGGCGGCGTGATTCTCCAACGGCACATTCGTCATGAGTTTCCCGCCCTCCGGCGGGGGGACCGCATTGAGCCCGCCCTTCCTGGGCGGCCAGACTTCTGGCACGGCCAGAGGTGCAGCGACTTCCCGCCCGAGCGTCGCCAGATGCTCGTGTACACGAGGCCCCCAAATAGCCTCCTCTTTATCAATCGGTTGTTTACCGTGCGGGGCGTCCAGCCTGGCGTTCCAGGTTTGAGATTGGAGCATTTCTTGTTCGATTCGATGCATTTTGCGGACCTTGGTATTCTTGCCTACTTCATGGCAACGGTTTTGCGGTTGCTCGTTCGGCTTGGGTATTTCGGCAATTTCACGGATGCGGACCATGACGAGGTGGACGTTGCCATGAGCGATGCCTTGCAGCAGTACTATAAAGCCAAGGGGGTTCCAGATCGCGAGCGCCAGATCGGGCTGAAGGTGCAGATGCTCGGTGATGAGAACTCCCCATATCTCAAGCTCAAGGCTGGCAAAAGCAGGTCGCTGTTACCGTTTGTTGCGTTTACCCTCAGACAGAAAGGTGGCCGAGACTTACTTGACAGACATGACCCCGTCCAGCTTGACGGCACAGAGCTGTTGACTGTGGGCGAGGGCATGGTGGAGTATTACGCGATCATGAAGTCGCAGCCCCGCAACATGGAAGAGTTAGCGTTGCTACAGTTGCAAGCCGTGGCCGATCGGACCATGAACGCATGGATCGCCACTGGCCGCAGCTGCCAGATGAAGTGGCATGTCTTCGGCAAGCACATTGTCGACCAAGCCCGTTGGGCTGGCAACCCTGCGTGGTCCCACAATTATCGGGACGAGTCTGAGAATTTCGACACTCGGAAGAGGGCAGCCTCCATCAATCGGACCAAGTTCGCTGTCAACAGCTTGGTCAAATGGTACCTGTCATACCTGCAGAAGCAGGCCGACAAGCATTGAAAAACATCAGCATCACGTGGGCGAAGGACCCACCTGTAGTTTTGGTTATACTTATGTTTGTGTATGTATCTATATATATATATATATATATGTATATGTGTGTATGTGCATAGATGAATGATGTAAGAAGTCCTATCCCACCCACCTCCCCGCGGCAACGGTGTTCCGCAGATAGCTGGCAGCGCACGGAAGCGCGCCACGGCGGTTGTCGCGGATTTGCTCCGAGGGGCGAGGGCCTGGGGGAGAGCCACGGCGACGCGCAGTTTCCCAAGGGGTGGTGGTTTTGCAGTCGGTGCCCCAGGGGGCGCGTGTTTTCCCAGGGGCTGTTTTCACAGGTTTCCCAGGGGCTGCAAAAGGTTTCTGATGGGGGCGGGGGCAGCGTGGAGGATGATGAGGCGGACGGAGTGAGACACGAAGGGGAACGACAGGCGTTCGAAACTCGTCTGCCCACGGCGGCGGTGCTGATGATGCTGCTGGCGATGCTGATGGCGATGGCGATGATGCTGACGACAGTGATGGTGATGGTGACGAAGATGCTGCTGACGACGGCGGCGATGATGATGGCACTGGTGGTGGGGGCGGTGGCGATAACGATGCTGATGTCGACAGGAACGATACGGATGATGATGCTGACGATGCTGTTGCTGGTGATGCTGGTGCCGACGCTGCTGCTGATCAGGGCGTTGTCGAGGATCGTGCTGCTGCTGACGATGCTGATGATGAGGGTGATGGTGGTGGCACTGGCGATGTTAACGGTGGTGGTGGTGGTCATGGTGATGGTGGCGATGCTGGTGGTGAGAGCGATGACGACGATGGTGGTGATACTGATGATGCTGCTGATGCGGATGACGATGCGGTTGACGATGTCGTTGGTGATGCTGATGGTGATGGTGCTGTCGCTGATTATGCTGATGATGCTGGTGATGACGAGGAGGCTTGAGAAAGAAGAGGAGGAGTGGAACGATGCGGGTGAGGAAAAGTGGGAGAAGGACAAGGAGAAGGAGTGGGAGGGGAAGGAAGGGGATAAGGCGGCGGAGGGGGAGGGCGAGGAGAAGAACGCGAATGTTGGAGTTTTCTCCCCAGGCCCCCTCAGGGTCGCCCGCAGTGGCGGTGATGGTGGTGATGATGATGACGATGGTGCTGACGACGGTGGTGGTAATATTAACGATGATTGTGCTGGCGATGATGACGATGCTGATGGCAATGATAATGGTGATGATGCTCCCACGGATGTGATGGTGATGGCGACGGTGGTAGTGACTGTACCGATGTCGATGGTAACGATGCTGATGGTGACGACGACGTGCTGATGATGAGGACGGTTCCGAGGATGGTGACGCGGATGGCGGTACTAATGGTGGCGGTGATGTTGGTGGTGCTGTCGGTATTTTTGGTGGTGGTGGTGATGGTGATGGTGGTGATGAATGTGATTGTGACGAGGATGTTGCTGATGGTGCTGAGGACGATGGCGACGACTGTGACGTGGTGGTGAGGCTGCTCATGATGACGATGATGAGTAGGGTGGTGATGCTGATGAGTATGGTGGTGACGATACCGTTGTTGGTGATGATGCTGATGAGTATGATCATGATGTTGATGATGGTAAGGGTAATGGTGATTGTGGTGCTGCAAATGATCCTGATGCTGCTGATGATGATGGCGGCGGTGCCGATGGCGATGCTGATGGCCATGCTGGCGATGATGAGGCGGAGGGGGGGTGAATGACGAGGAGGAACGGGAGGACGAGACGGAAGAGGAGGAGAAGGAGCGGGGAGGAGGAGGAGGAGGAGGAAGAGGAGGAGGAGGAGCAGGGGGAGGAGGAGAACGATGAGAAGGATGCGGGTCGGCGTCCTTGACGCGTTGGCCCAATGGGCCCGTCACCCGAGAGCGAGCCCCGTCGCACTCACGCAGCGCTGCGCCACCCCGACTTCCGATGTCTGACACGAAGGCCCTGATTGACGAGATCGCGAGGCTCTTGCAGCAGCTGCGAGACGCAGATGCGGCGCGCACCCAGGCGGGATAGGGTGCAACAACAATGCTGGACTGCCCTTCTCTCCTGCCTTGGCGCGCGCCGCATGTGCCGTTACTCGTCCTTCGCCTACCCCCCTTCGTCCGATCCGCATCCTGGCCCTCGCCAGTCGCGTCCTCTTCCTCCTCGTCCTCATCCCCCACCCTCCTCACCGCAACCACCCGTAAGCCCGAGCGCTCCGCGCCATCCTCCATCTGCCCCGCCAGCGCACACACCCGAGGCACTGGAGAGCAGGGCTCAAGAGATTCGAGCGCTGCACATCGAGACTTACGAACTAGGCGAGGAGCTGGCCGCGATGCGCATCATACTCAACCAAGTAGCGCCCGACAGGCTGGTTCAGCACGACCGCGAGTTCAGCGTCCAGATGAGGTGAGAACGGTTGCGCGCCCACCAGTTTATCGGCATCGCTCGGACGTGAGATCGCTGATATGCGGCTGGTGGGACAGTTATATCAAACTGTAGTTTTTGGTACATGTGGTCCCCAGCTCGAACCCTCAATGTCGAGCGTTGAAGCTGCCTCGTCGCTGCTGCTGGACTCGCGAACAAAAAAACGAACTGTGCGGGGGGCGAACGGCTCGAGCGATGGCGAGTTCTCGAAGAGGCACCCTAGTTCCTTCTACTATCACACCACCACTCCCGATGTAAAGGGTGCCCCATGGGCTCCAGGAGTGGCCTAAATTGTTCCAGGGATTACAGGTGCTCCAGGGTTCCAGGTATAGCATGAAACAAGCGCCCTAGGCGTTTCGCCTGGGTCTTCCTCCTGTGCGTTTCGCTTGGGTCATCGGTGCTCCCAGCGGTGGGGAGGGCACCGCCCCCCATTTTGTGCGCAAGCACGTCTGTGCGTAGCCCTCGTGTTGTCAAGCGTGCGCTGTGCTCGGCTGCCGTCGTGAATGGCATGCCCATGGGCGTGTCGCTCCTCATCGGTGGTGCCAGTTTTGTGATTTACACATCCCTTTCTTTGTCACCAGATCGATGACAAGTCTTCGCCATGCGATTTTCTGTTGCAAGATCGATGCCCGTTCTTTGTTACCACACCTAATATTCTCCGATGCCTTTCGGCACAACCACTCCGCTCCTGCATGGGGTCTAGGTGTCGGGATCTCGGACGCTCGGGCTGTCTTGTGGCTCCAGGGGCTCGGGGCTCTGGTGCGCTCAGGGCCCCCCAGGGCCTAGGGGACCAGTCTGAGGGTCGGGGTCCAGGTGCTCTCGGGGTTCGAGAGGCTCCAAGTGTTCCAGGGGCTCCAGGGTCTCTGGGGCGCTCAGGGCCCCCCAGGGCCTAGGGGTTCAGTCTAGGGGTCTGGGGCTCCAGGGGTTCCAATGGTTCCAGAGGCTCCAAGTGTTCCAAAGGCTCCAGGGGCTCTGGGGCGACCAGGGCCTCCCAGGGCCTAAGGGTTGATAGGGGTCTGGGGCGCCAGGGGGTCCAAGGGTTCCAGAGGCTCCAAGTGTTCGGTGATCCGCGTGCTCTAGCATCTTGGGGCGCGCAGGGCCTCCCAAGGCCTGGATGATGAGATCGATGGTGATGTAACGAGGTTGTGATGCTGATGACGCTGATGACGCTCGATGACGGTGGCGATGATGATGCTAATGATGGTGATGATGATGCCGATGATAGCATGATGGTGGTTATGATGATGCTGATGGTGATGGTGATGCGGACGAATGATGATGGCGATGAGGCTCGTATGATGCTTTTGCTGCTGGTAATGATGGCGACATGATGACGATGACGACGATGCTGATGATGATGATGACGAACATGATCATGATGATGATCGCGGCGATTGCGTTGGCGATAGCGACGGCGATAATAATGACAAACAGATGTGTCTTATCATGTCTTCGGATGTCTGTGGAACTCTCTGAAACTAGCCAAAACCCAGTACAAACAGTGAAAACCTCAAGTAACTCATCGAACAGGAATGGGGCATGACAGCAAAAGAGCTCGAACTTTGTCGCGGAAGGTGCGGAGGGTGCAGCCGCAGGGCTTTGATGTAATTTATCGTAAATCCCCCGCGGGGGATCCAGGCCATTTGCGAGTAGTTACTCATTGTAGTGGAACGTGCTCGTCTAGTCATTATTTGCTCACGGCGCGAGGGAGTATGTGTCAGACGCCCCCCAGGCTGCTCGGAAGGCTGCCCTCGTCGTGCAAGCCCCCTTGCGTTCAGGTGGAAGTCGTGGGAGGTTCATTCAGCATCGGCGCTGGTCACCACCCACCAAACCACCCCAACCCAACCCGAAGGCCTCGATTTGCCCTCCATTTCCAGTGGGTGTGGAGGGGGTCG
>CAUYUJ010017015.1:755676-773176 GCA_963575745.1 Prorocentrum cordatum | reverse complement strand
GCGCCGCATCGCCGATGCCTCGCCGATGCGGCAGGATGCGGAGCCCGATTTGCTTTACGTCGACGTAGCCGATGCACCGCCCACGTCGACGATGCATCGCCAGTGCATCGCCGGTGCATCGCCGATGCATCGCCGATGCATCGCCGAGGCATCGGCGATGCGGCGCGACCCTCCGACCCTGTCTTCTCTGACCCCACCTGGGAGGCCTCACGGGTTGTCCCCGATCCGATGTCGTGATTTTTTCAGTGCGGGATGTCCCCGGAAATCTCGACGCATTCCCCAGGACCAGTTTTGCATCCTGAGTCGTTGTTTGACGGTCCCGAGGCCCGGTAAGGGCTCCCGGAGGCCGCCGTCGTGATTTTTTCACAGCGCGAGGGGTTCTGGTTCGTGGCCTTCCCTCCGAAGAAGGTGGCGGCCGGGGCGCTGCACCTGCAGTGGGACGGGGAGGCCGGCGCGATGCCCACGGCGGGGCTGCCGGACGACAAGGCCTCCACGAGCCACCGCCAGGGGGCGGTGCCCACGGCCACCGCCTCGGGGTCCGTGCGTCCTGGGGCCCCGGGGGGCGGTGTCGGGCGGGCCTGGGGCTGCACCCTTCGGTCGTTGAAAGCAGGTGATTCTGGATTTCCAGGTTCCAATCTACTTTGATAAGCGCCTTCCGACATCAACGATCGAGTGGCTTCACCTTTCTTCTGTCCTCCTCGGGGGGCGGACGGAACCCAATCTACTTTCAACGTCTTCCTGCTTCATGTGTCTACCTACGTCTTCCGACCGATGGGTACAGGTCAGGGACAAATCGTTCCAGAGCGTTCTGGAAGGCTCTGGCAGCGTTCCGGAACGCTCTGAGAAGGCTGCGGCGCCCGATACCTCCTGTGGAGAAGCCGGATCTCGGCGATGTCCGATGCATCCCTGTCCCTGTCTGGGTTTGTCCTTGTCCCGGTTCGCCCTACGGTGGATGTGGACGCCTGGGCCGCCCCCCCCTCCCCCCCGCGGACGGGAAGACAGCTGCATCCAACGACCCCTGGGGGTCCGCGGCGGTCCAGAAGCCGAAATCGATGAAGCACCGGGGAGGGCAGCGCAGGGTTGGGAGGGAGCAAGGAGCAGGAAGAGCAGGAGGAGGAGGAGCAGGAGGAGGAGGAGGGAGGGGAGGGAGGGAGGGAGGGAGGGAGGGAGGGAGGGAGGGGAGGAGGAGGAGGAGAGAGGAGGAGGAGGAGGAGGAGGAGGAGGAGGAGGAGGAGGAGGAGGTGGAGGAGGAGGAGGAGGTGGAGGAGGAGGAGGAGGAGGAGTGGGGCCCGAGGCGTGCCCGCGTCCGCAAGCCACCGCCAGGGCGGGCCCACGTGAACGGCCTGAGGCTCGTGTGCTCCAGGGCCCCGCCGGGTGCTGTGCCCTGGCCTCCGACGACACGGTTCTGTGCTGAGCCCGAGGATTTTCCTCGACGCCGGCCTCGCGCAGAGGAGGGTTACGGGGCGGGGGGAGGGTTTCTCAGAAGCACCCTGCTTCTCGAAAGGCGCGGGCCTTATCTGTAGATGTGGGGCTGGCGTCTTCCAAGAAGCACCCTCCTTCTAAGAAGCCTGCCCCCCTCCCCCATACCACCTTGTGCGGGCCGCCAGGTTATCGGGCTATGGGACCAGCAGACATGGATCGGGGACGAAAACTTGGCCACAGGGAAGGGATCGGGACCTCTGGGACTGCAGGCTGAAACAAAACACATCGGAGGATGCATGGACCCAGACCTGTGACAAAATCGCGACGGAAGGTTTTCAGCCCTGGGCTCAAGAACCATCAAAATATTGCCCAGAATGGGAAATGGGTTCCAGGGAATAGGTCGAGACTTCCAGGAGTCCACATGATGAAAAATCAGATCGTCGGGCATTGGTGGAGCTGCCTTTCTAAAGGGGGGGCCTCCCAAGGGCGCGAGGATGATCGCGCGTCGTGGGGCGCGATGCGCGACATCAGGTGGCCTGGGATGTGGACATTTGTCTGCGACCGCCACCGAGCCCTACCCGTGCGGGTCCAGTCGGCGCTGGAATATCGGACACCCCCGCAAGGGTTCACTTGGCTGCAGGCGGCCCTCGTGCTCCGACCCCCGCTGGGGCTTCGAAACCTGCCCTGCAGGGGTTATCTGCCGCACGCGATCCTCTGAGCTGGCCGCACTCGCGGGCGGGAAGACAGCCGCAGCCACTGCTCCCCGGGCGGCCCGCGGTGGGTCCTGAGGCTCCACATGTGGAGTGCCCCCCCCGGCGGTGCGTGAGGCGGCGCCCATCATCCTGCACTGACAGGGCGGCGGGCGCGCCACGCAGGCGAAGGCCTACCTCGAGGGGCTCGGGTACACGCGGGTGCTGAACGGCGGGGGCCCCAAGGTTCGGGGAGCGCGAATCTGTAGCCCTCCCAGAGGGGGGTCCGGGGTCGGAGGGTCGCGCCAAATCGCCGATGCAGCTCGGCGCTGCGGCTCGACGCGGAGCCCGATTTCCGCCACTCCGGCGTCTCCGATCGCCGACGCATCGGCGATGCGGCGCAATCCTCCGACCGCATCTGCTCGGACCCCATCTTGGAGGCCTCTATAACGAAGGGGGCAGGGGGGGAAGGGTACAGGAACTGCTGCGCGCAGCTGGCTTCGGCCCCGCCGCCGGGCACGCTCTTCGATGCGCGGTCGCAGCCCCGGCGCTCGCCAGACGCCGGGCGAGGCCGGTCGTGTGCGGCTGCGGAGCGCAGGCCGTGACTTGGACTGGCGCAGGCGAGCGCCGTCCAAGGCCAGCCCGTCTCCAGCAGATAAATCGCGACGGTCCGAAAGGTTGCGGAGAGGCGAGGACGCGATCGATGTTCCTGCTCTTGCTCTTGACCTCCTCCTCCTCCTCCTCCCTCCTCCCCCGTGCTCGCTGTTCTGGCACCCTGTCATCGCCGTGGCCGTCGGGGAGTTCTGCCCCCGCCCCCGGGAGCGGATGTGGGACCTGATGCTTGCTGCTGCCCTCCCTTGGCGTCATGCTCGAGTCGGACGGAGAGAGATGGACGTGCTTGGAAGTCGAGATATCGGCCTCCAGCATCAGCATCGTCAGACCCATCCCCATCCCTACGAGGCCTATGGTTCCTCAGCACAACCAGCCTGTCCCCTGGAGGTGGGATCGGATGCCCCGGAGCCCGGCAGAAAGGGCACTTCTCACCCGCTCGGGAGGGGTACAGTCCAGCAGCGGGGCCAAGGCCTTCCCAGTGGGGATCAGGATAGGTCTCTTGGCGTCCGACGTTCGTTCGTCGCCGGCGTCGTCGTCGTCGTGGTCATCGTCGTCGTCGTCGTCGTCGTCGTCGTCGTCGTCGTCGTCGTCGTCGTCGTCGTCGTCGTCCTGGTCATCCTCTGACTCCCGACTTTGTCTTGACGGACTTGGGACCCTACACCAGGCCGCAGAGACCGAGACTCAGGACCGTCAGGACTCAAAAGAATATCGTCGGAGATTTGGGCTTAGCGACGACGGCGGAAACACGCAGCTCTTTCCGCCCGCCGCGAGAGGTGGCCGACTGCTGGGCGTGCTACAGCGGAGAGGAGTAGAGCCGCTGGCGCCAGCACGGGGGCGCGCCCCAGCGGCACCCGGCCGCTGGCACCCAGGCAGGTTCAGCGGGAGGCCAGGCGACCTTCAGAGCAGACCCGGACTGAGGGTGGCAACGTGCGGCCTCCGGGGGCCCTGCTTGGGGCCCCCTGACCGTCAGAAAGCAACCCGGGATGAGAAACAGACGCGGGGAAGGCGTCCAGTGTTCTGGTCGCCACGTCGCCAAAACAAAAAACTACTACTTCGGGTGTGTGGAGGCGAACCCCAGAGCAGACGTACGGTAAAGTAGGAGAGCAGACGCACGGTAAAATAGGATTGCAATTGCGAAATGCCCGTGGGCGCAGCCGCGCCCCGGGCGATGATTCAGAGATTGGGTTCCGAGCTGGCTCGTGGGCGTCGTCGTCGTCGTCATTGAAGTTCTCTATCTGCCTCGTCAATCTGCCCTAGCGGCAGAGAGCTGCTTGTTCGTTCGATCGTCCCCCAATATGTTCTCTTGGCCGTCATCCAACGCTCGCGCCCCGTTAACGCGGCGGCAGCCCAAGGTAGCCCAGGAGGGCCCCAAGATTCCCCGCGAAGGCGTCCGGAGGGGTTCCAAACAGCCGCCGAGCCCCACCACAGTCCAACAGGCCCTCCAGGCCGCCTCAAGGGAGCCTTTCAGAGGGCCCCGAGACGATCCACGAGGCCCCCCAGACGGCCTCACCACAGGCCCAAGAGACCCTGAAGACGGGGCCTACTATAGGTAACCCGGAGAGGGCCCTCGGGGGCCACGAGGCCGCGCTCTCTTGCGCGCCGCCCTGCAGCCGGGACCGACCTCGCCCTGCGACGCCCCCCCTGGGGGCGCGTCGCCCCTGAGGGGACGCCGTTGCCCCAGGGCTCCCCTCCGAGCCCGCTCAGCATCTGAGCCCGTGCGCTCGCCGAGCGGACCCGAGACCGAGCCCACGCGGCGGGCGATCGGACCCGAGCTCCCTTAGGGACCCCCTACAGGGGGCAGGCCCCTTCTCCGGGGGGCAGCTGTGCGCCCCGTGTCGAGGTCGGAGGGGGTCCTGGGGCCCGGCTGCGGCCTCCGGGAGGGCGGAGACGAAGGGAGAGCGCCGCGACGGGAAGGCAGCTCGCATCGCCGGAGATCTGGGGAGAGTGTGGCTCCTGGGTTTGGACGCCCCAACCCTGACCTTCCAGAGAGCTATTTTTTAGCACTGGAGACCTAAAAACCAAAAAAACTAAACGAAACAGCCTGAAACCAAGACGTAGAATAGCTCTGGGACGGGTTTTTTAAGTCGCGTGCTATTTTTTAGCTCTCCTGGAAGGTCAGGGAAATGGGTACCGAAAGAATGGGTACAATGCCCAACAACAAATGCTGTCCCAAACCACCAGCGGCCGCTGTCGGGCAGGCGGCCTTCTGCCTCGAATGGGCACAGGCCGCGGCGACACCGACAGCGAGTCCTGTTCAGGATGAACAGGAACTGCTGTTGGACATTGTACCCATTCTTTCCGTACCCATTTCGGGCGTCCAAACTGGGGAGGGGGCGCCACACCGCGGCGTTTGGCTTCTGGGCCTCTGGGCGCGCCTCGCCGCGGTGCCACGCGCGCCGCCGCGCGCCGCTTCCGCGCGGGCGCGGGCTATCCGGGGCGCCGCGCGGGCCGCGCGCGGGTGACGGGAGGGGGGCGGGGCGCGCGCGCCGAGGCACCCGCCCAGATCGGGCGATCGCAGACATGGATTCGGGGGGCGTGGATGGGCGACGCGCCCCGCTCCCAGGGGACACCGCGCGGAGCTCCGCCGCCGAGCGAGGCGGCACCGGCCGCACTTTTGGGAGAGGGCACCTCCCCCAGTCCAAGCATGGATTCCGGGGGCGTGGATCGGCGACGGGCCCCGCGCTCCCGGGGAGCACCGCGCGGCGTTCCGCCGCCGAGCGAGGCGGCACCGGCCGCCTCTTTTTGGAGAGGGCACCTCCCCCCAATCCATGGATTCGGCGACCGCGCGCCGAGTCCATGGGCCGCCGATCTTAAGTCGGGCCTGTCCCTCTACAGGGGGAATCTTGAAAGATAGGCAAAAGAGAATCTGGGGACGATTGTTGCACACTTTGGCCAATTTGGGGGGTAGCTTTTGACTGTTGTTTTGATTTGTCTTCCAAAATTCCCCTGTAGGGGACACGCCCGACCTAACGCTAATCCATGTTTGCGCGCGCCCCGACCAGAGGAGCGCGCGGCACACGCGGGGCGCGCCGGAGTGGCGTCGGCCGCCTCCTCGCGCTCGCCCTCCGCGCCCTCCGCGCCCTCGCCCTTGCGCCGCCCCCCCCCCCCTCCCCTCGGAGGCCAAGAGGTTGGCACCAGCACCTTGGCATCGCTCGGGCGTGTGCAACTTCTCCAGGCAAGGGCCATCGAGGAGCACTTTTAAATCACCCTGCCAAGAAGTACGCGCACGAAGCCGAAACATGCGCAATGAGTGGGCGTCCGAGCGATGGCGAGACACCAGGATCGGCAGTTCCCTCCATCGAGGAACGATGATCCTGATCCCGGTGGTGATGGTAATATCGGGGGCTCTTAGCTGGCCGAGGCAGTACCACCAGCGCCAAAATCGAGGATCATCGTTCCCTAGTCGGAGCAACCCCCTGTGTTGGTGCCAAAGCCCATTTCCAGGCCCTCCTCCGTTCGGGTCACGACTTAATAATTTCGTCCAATTTTCATCGTTTTCGTTGGTTCCTGCAGGTTGCCCTGCCTCGGCATGCGTTCTAGCAGCTGCGCCTCACCGAGATGCGTTCAGGGGTGTCCAGGTTCATCGGGGGATGGGCTCAGGGGGGATACGTGGACCTCCTATCGCCGATCGATCGCCGACAGAGGTGGATTTGCTACGAGGCGTTTTCGCCGGTCTATTGGCGATGTATCGCCAATGTCGGTGTTTCCCCTTCCTGCGCCAGTCCTTCCCCCGAGCCCTCCTCTCCTACCTCTTTTTCTCTTCTCCTACCTCGCGTAGCCTTCCGACTGGATCTGGTGGCCCCTTTTGGGCAGTGTTCATAGTCTCCTTGTTGGTATTGCTTTGGGCGATGTTGCAACACTGCTTGCTGCATCAGGATATACAAATATACGGAAAGCCGGCCCGCGTAGAGCATTGTCAATCATGTTGCACCGGTTTATGCGGAAGGGAATCCATGCGAATCGTTGCAACTTGTTTTGATACAGCATTGGTTTATCATGTGACGTGGCACCGCCCACAGCATGTGTGATTTCGTTTATGTTACGTGCATGTGGTGTTTTCGCCGCGGATAGTCGATAGTCTTGCATAATGCCCACAGCAAAATTATATAAACGAATTCAGGGGGGTGTCAGCCTCGACGTTTCTTGTTCAATATATTTCGATGCGGCAACGCTCCATTGTCGTACTGAGACGTATTGTGCGCTGCCAGGAAAATTGTGGCACCAGCAGTCCCGGCTATCACGCCATATTTGTTCACCCTCTCCCCTTGCCAATGGTGAGCCCCAATAAGATTGGCGAATCATTTGTTGTTATGATCCGTACTTTGTTGTTTGGTGTAAGCTATGTTTCCCAAGCAATGCTTGCACTTTGAGATCTCATTTCTCTTCTAAGAAATTGGACCTGTGCGTCGGTCTGGCGACTATATTGCCGCCGTCACCGCCTCGTCGCCGTTTCGTCGCCGCCCGTCGCCTGGGCTTGTGCGTCGGTCTGGCGGCCATGTTGCCGCCAACGGCGCCCCGTCGCCGCCTCGTTGCCGCCTGTCGCCTGGGCCTGTGCGTCGGTCCGGCGGGTGCGTTGCCGCCTCGTCGCCGCTCACGACATAGATTGCATCACTTGAACTCCAGGTTCTCCTTCCGAAAGAGAATTTGGATCCACACCCTCCTGAGGCCAGATTTATGTGCGTACATTCTGCTGAATCGCTCATTCGCAACATGATGTCATATGCTACCCGCCAAACTGGCATCGCACTCCTCCATCCTCGGCAAAACATACTGCATTCACAGTCGATGGTCGGCGATCGTCCATGAGCAAGAACCATTTTGGAAAACAGCGACGACGTGCACACGCGCGCGTCGCGTGTTTGCGCGTCCATGCCGAAACCTGTCCAACAATTTAGATTCAGAGTGGAATTCAAGGCCGAGTGGCTCGAAACATACAAAAATATTACGTGCTTGCCCGTGTGAGTTGTTAAGAAGACTACATGACGAGCCTTGTCAAATAATGCAATGCGGACACTTGCACCCGACGGCTGCGCGCCCGTGGTTGCCCCAAATGTCAATCCAGATCGCCCCATGACAACCCAAACGGATCCCCAGGGACGGGCCCGAGAGAACTTGGCGGTTGGTTCCTGCGTGCAATATAGAATGTCAAAGAAGAAATTCTTTGAAATAACAAAAAAAACATCTTTTAATATCGACGCATTCGGTTTGCAAGCGACATAAAAAAAACAAACATAAATCTACGATGCCAATGGGTATGCAAGTGTATCAGGTGCAGCAGTGGATTCGCAATCTTATTTTGGAAATAAGTTTATCATATCAGAATCGCCACGTGAAAGATCGTATGAATCGTATGAGCAAATAGCCGACATAATAATCCCGATCGAATTCAATATGCAGAAAAATGCGTTCAAAATATTATGTGACTTGGTGCACCCGAAGCTCCCCCGGAGAACTTGCAACGTTATGTCGATAGAATAGAAGAAATAATGTGCCACTTATTTTTTTGATCACGGCGCAACGCCGCACACACATCTCCAAGTGCCAATCGCTCAGCGGGACTGGGGTGAAACA
The DNA here is from genome assembly GCA_963575745.1 of Prorocentrum cordatum. NCBI lineage: Eukaryota > Dinophyceae > Prorocentrales > Prorocentraceae > Prorocentrum > Prorocentrum cordatum. Next base: position 764,882 of record CAUYUJ010017015.1, on the reverse strand, counting down.
AAAGTTTGTACACTGCTGGGGTTTATTTGGTATTACTTTACAACGATCAATGGCACCCATGACCTCGGAAAAACCTATTAACGTTTATCCTTGCGCCAGCCCCCGGCCTGGCTGATTTGGAGGTCCTTTGATCTCCTCCTTTTCGTGTTCTCTGATGCAGTTCGGGCGCGGTCTTGAGATCAGTACGGCGTACAAGACGAAGGATGTCCTGTTCCTGACAGGCACGCGTGTCAGGAGGCTCCCCAGTGAAGGACCCTGTACGACAGTTGTCGATGACAACCACCATGTGCTCAATTGGGGTTACAGTCGGGCGCCCTTCTCGAGCGCACATGCGGGCGTCCAGCTCCGGTTGCGCAAAGACCTCTCCCGCTTGAACCACACTGCCCCAATCTATTCGCCGCCCGAGAGTATTCAGGGGAGAGCAGGTGCAGTAGTACTCAGATCGGGCAGGTTTCACTTGCTGTGTATCGTTGCCTATTTCCCTCCTCGTCCCCATGTCGCAAGGCACATGTCTGTATACAAGAAAACTGTGGATTGCATGCTCGCGTGGATGACGAAGATATGTGACGAGCAGCCTGCACGTGTGTCCATCACGTTCGGCGGGGACCTCAACGATTACGCAGGTATTCCCGACCCCAGCTATGTGGTAGATGAGTATAACCCCATTGGTGAGTTGGCCCCCCAACGAGAACACTACTGCATGGGCCGAGTGCGTGAGTTCATGGAGCGGTTCGGGCTGTGCTTGATAAACACGTTTGTGGGAGGCCAAGACACTTATTTGGGACGCACGCACAGTGCACGTATCGACTACTTTGGTGCACCTCGTTCGTGGTTGTCTGCTGTCGTGCATAGTCGTGTGCTGGAGCGTATTGGGCGCCGGCTGCAGATGACCCCAATCAGGCAACGGTGGGACCACTGGCCGCTACAGACTCAGGTACACTATATATATATTATCGTTTCCCCATACCCCGAACACCAAAAGCGAAAGGTGGGAGATTGATCGCCTTGTGGAGGGAGTGGTTGATGGGTTATGGCGGGCCAGGTTTTTGAAGGATGTGGAGGAGCACTGTGAGCGCACGTATGTTCAGTGGAAGAGCCATGAGTGCCTTGCTGCACCAGATGAGGGGTGGGAGGCCCTTGTGCAGGACATTCGGCGTATTGCACTGCAGTATTTTGCGCAGCGCACGGAGGAGGATGAAGGGTATGCACGTGCACGGGCTGAGCAACGTAGTCTTCTAGAGCAGCGTGCGAGTCTTCGACAGCGCCTCGACGAATGCGACGGCGCTGAGATAACCGAGCTCACGCAGATTCAACAGCGACTGTTCCGGGTCACGCGGGAGGTCAAAGACAAAAAGCTCGCCTATAACACCCATCGGGCAGACAGTTTGAGCCAGCAGGTTGTCGAAGCTTGGAAGGCCAATCAGCATGATCTCGTCCATCGGCTTTGCCGACGGCTGGCGGCTACAACTGTCGGTGCGGGCCGCAGGTTCTATAACAGCCCTGTGACGTATCGTCCCACGGTCCAGATGTGGAGCGACCACCTAGCCAAACCAGGATACTTTGGAGGCCAGCGTGCTGTTAGTGTTGACACGGCCACCCACCCACCTGAGCGCCATGAGCGCCATGACGGCATGCACCTATGGAGTCCCACGTTCAAGAATGATGTGGACCAGGACCTTGCCGGTATTCGAGCAGCTCTTGTGCGTATGAAGTATAGGAAGAGCGCCCCCCCTTGGAGCCTTCCCATGGAGGTCTATCGCATGCTCCTTTTACCCACCCGTCGTGACCCTCGGTATCGCGATTTGGACGATGGATTTTTCGAGAGTATTGCTCCGATGCTCTGGTTTTCTCGGCGTCTCCGTGGCATATTATGGTCGGTGAGGGGTTTGGCCAAAATCCCGCGGGACTGGAACCGATCTTGGGGATGTTGCATTCCCAAGGGTGGGACTGGCATGAAAGCCCTGCGGCTTGTCCATAGGGTGTGCCCTTTCTCGAAGGCTATGTCCAGGCAGGTCGAGCGACGTGGCGCGCGTACGTATCCTGAGCGTGTGTACCACAGCTGCATGCACGGGGGCATCGCACATCGACGGCGTGAGTCGGCAGTTAGGGTGCAGTTTATCTTGAGTTGGCGTCTAACTAAGATGGGAAAATCACATGCGGCAATGTTTTTTGACCAGGCCAATGCTTTCGGGAGCGTGCGGGTTGCCCATTTGGACGAGACGGACGGTATGCATTACCACCCCGAGGACGTCTTTGTAGGGACATCGTGCAACCACAATAGTTTCGTGACTCTCGATTGTTCGGATGGCGTCAGCACCTATCCAGGACGGAACACTGCAAGGCCACCAGAGTGCGCCGAGCAAGTATAATCATACGTTCCAAAGGGTCGTTGTCGAACCTTGGCTCCAGGACCGACAGCAGCAGGGAAATGGGCGGGAACTACTTTGTACCAGCCCGTTCACAGATGCGCCCGTCGACCTTTCGACGACGGTGTTTATGGACGATATTGCGCACAAAGTTCTTGCATCCAATGCGCGCGCGCTCGCTCGTGGTGTACGCAGGGCTAGCACGCAACTTGACGACCGTTTGTGGGAACTTGGTGGTGTCCAGAACTATGACAAGCAGTATATCGTACCTAAGTTCGTGGGTCCCGGCGCGGTCCATGAGTCGCGCGTGTTTTCTGGGGCACGGAATGGAGTGGCGGGATGCGTGCGCACTACAGCGACATATCTTGGTATACAATATAACCAACACTGCAGCACGGCGCAGCAGAGGCAAAGCATTACAAAGAACATGCGGCGTGGGTGGCATTCTATGGGTAAGTTTTGGTACGCACGACATGTAGACAGCAATATAAAGCGAACTGTATTTCAGGCCCGTGTGCAAGGTGCAGCTCTGAGCGGGCTGGAGGCTTTCATTCCCCTGCAGAGTGACTATAAGGTTATCGATGGCTTGCTTCTCTTATGGGGCAAACGACTTCTCGGAGGACGGGCTGTGTTAAACATTCCCACACCAGAGGGGAGCATAAAATGCGCGGCTCACCCTCCCCGAATGGTCTGGAGCATGTTGGGCTTGGTCCCCACTGAAATCGAACTCCGTGTACGGCGCCTCGGGTGGCTCCAACAGGTTGCACTGCGCATTCGAGAAAACACCAAATTTTTAGCTGCTCTTTTTGGCCGGCCACCAGGTGAACCGACAGAAACCCTTAAGGGCTGGCAGTTTGCACGGGATGATGCGGGGAAGCTCCATGGAAATCCTTGGGCCCTGCAGGTTCATGAAGATCTGGGGGCGATTCGACTGGTTCCAGGTGGCGCTGCACTCCTGGGAAGTATGGGCGGCGCACGGCTACGTGTGTTCAGTGACGGATTTAACAAGCAGTTTGGAAAACTACACTTTGAAGATTTACGTAAGGGTCAATACGGGGAGGAGGGAGACGGACACGAGGACGCACCCGAGCCGGCCCCTGACGACGATGGTGTGCCCGACCCCCCCCGACCCACATGGACATGCAATGAATTGTGTAGTGATGGCACGGTGTGTGGATTTCAGTTCTATGACCAACAGGGTTTGTACGCTCACATGCGATTTGCAACCGGTGGGACCCATGGCCACAGAGCGCTCAGCAATCTACTTACTGTTTGGTGCATGAGTGTATTGTCAAATCGTGCTATTGCGCGCCAGCACGTGCGGTCTCTCTTCATACGTCATAGGTGTTGCGCTGACCGGAGCCCGTTCTAGTACGCCGTGGAGCAACCTACTACATACCAATGCCCAGCGTGCAGCGTTGATCACAGTAGTCTCTCTTCAGGTGCACATTCGAAGCCACATCTTCCCGCCCTCCTCAGCCAGCTTCTCCTTCGATATCGGCCCAGTGGGGGGCGGGCCTGATCAGCGAGGACATAGTGATGGATGCCCGCAAGCGTATAGCGAGCAATTCCACGGAGCCCTTGTTCAGCGCTGGCGGGAGCGGCAGAATCAGAGGGCCCGAGCCCAAGAAGGGCCGCCAGGAGGGCCCCGCGCGGGGCCTGGGCGCGGCCGCGGGAGGGGGAGACAACGATCTCGATCAGGACAGCGAGGACGATACGGCAGTCGAGATGTGCAAAGGGTACCTGAATGTGTCCCAGCGCCAGCGTATGCTCGAGGGCGCCCTCCTCACCACCTACTTGCTCCCAGCCGAGCAAGCACTGAACCCAGTAGCACTGGCGACGGCCAAAGTGTATCCGGAAAAGGTGGAGGGGAAGGGTGGGGAGCACGGGATGGGCCCACCGTCTCTCACGGTGGGGATGGCGGTCTTACAGGCCATATGCGGGTCGCCGCAGCTCCAGCAGGACCCATCCGTGAAAGACGAGTTGGCCGTGCTCCAGGCGTTCACCGAGAGGGTGGCTCGAGGGCCGATGCCGGTGGCGAGCGAATACATCCACTATTGGAGGGCCAAGAGCACATACCAGAAGGATGGGCAGGCCCTGCAAGTGCGGCACACATACTTCGTGAACAGTTACTGTACGGTGGGCGGGTTCTGCATCCCCATGAACATCATCATAACCAAACTCTTGATGAAATTGGGCAGCGTGCCGCCCCAGGAGCACCCCCCAAGAACACCCAAAAACGCAAATTGCAGAACAACCTTCAGAAGATGCTCAGCAGCCGCAAGCACCGCAGGGGGTAAATACGAGACCTACCACGACAACACAGAGCGCGACAGAGTGCGATTCATAGGCGTCTACAACCCTCTGAGTAGTAGAAGTGCGCGCGCGCGTGGTAGAGGCCGTGGCAAAAGGAAGGGAAAGCGCGGCCAATGAGTTTCGCGCGGTCGGTGTGTCACGGAATACCCCCCGTAGGCTCTGCACTAGTTGACACACGCCCACATCACAATATGTTTTGTGCGTGAGGTTTGTGTGTAAGGGGGTGACTCGATTCTTTTGACAACGCCAGGGTTGCAGCAGCTCTCGTGCGCCCAACGGTCGTCCATTCTGCTCTGCCGAGACTCTGATCACATGCTGATCCGCCGCCGCCGCGCTTTCTTTTCCTCTTGTTTGTTGTCTGCTTGTCCATCCCCGGGGAGAGTGATGTAGCAAGCCTGGTTTGGTCACACGCCGTACCTCTGCTGGGAGAAATCGGTACCTTTCTCTGAAAGGGGCAGGTACCATTTGAATACATTCGTTGCCCCATCGTCCATACACCTCTAATCCCAAACACAGTAGAGTTCCAAATCTTAAATCACCACTTCCTTGTAAATATTGGTGTTTTCGTTTTCTGCTCCACCACTTTGACTGTTTATGCCCGCACGAACGGCTCCCGTTTTTTAAATAGGGGAATTATTCTGGTATCTTAAAACAGCGGTAATCCGCGCCACATTCGTGCAATGAGGCGGCATGCAATGAGAAATATCAAATTCTGCGGATCACAATTAGGGTACTGAAACAGCGCGCGTAGTGTACCGCCAGCCAATTGAAACATTCATCGGGCATGAATGCGGCATGCAATGAGAAATATCAAATTCTGCGGATCACAACTAGGGTACTGAAACAGCGCGCGTAGTGGACATGCCGCCAGCCAATTGATACATTCATCAAGCATGAATGATTTTGGTTCCAAAAAAGAAACGACCTGCAATTAAGATTGCCCCCGCCAGAAGGTCAAACTGAAGAACAAAAACTGATATAAAATCCGCCGATGCCTTGGGGATCATCGGCGTGTGAGATGCTTCCCCCTCCCCAAACCCCTCCCCCGGGAGCACGGTCCGGTCGATTTGGAGGGGGGGGGGGGTCCGGGACGACGGCAGCGCGGCCGGGACGAGCGCAGCACGGCCGGGGCGAGCGGTTCACGGGGCTTTTCCGGACCCAAGAGGGCCTCAAGACGGGTCAAGAAGCCCCCAAGAGGCCTCCAAGACGGCCCACGAAGGCCCTGAGACGCCAAACGGCCGCTCCAAGACGCCGAAGATGGCCCCAAGACGGGCCAAGAGGTCTCCAAGACGGCACCCGAGGTCCCAAACAAGCCTCCCAACAGGGCCCCAAGAGTCTAAAATTATTGATTTTCCATAATGTTTTTCGATGTTTTTTGTTGTTCCGCCTTTTTGGTTTCCCGACGCTCCAAGACGGCCAAAGAAGCCCCAAAGACAGCCCCAAGATGGCCCAAGAGGCCCCCAAGACGGCCTCCAGACGGCCCAAGACGCCCCCAACACGGCCCAAGAGGCCCCCAAGACAGCTCCAAGACAGCACCAAGAGGGACCCAAGAGGGCGACCAAACATGTTGAAACTCTAGCTTTCTGCTCCCAGGAGCCCCAGGGGGCCCCAAAAGTGCCCCAAGAGGCTGCCAGAGGCCCTCACGAGGCCGCCCAGACGCCCCAAGGAACCCCCAACAAGCACCCCAGAGGCTCCGAAACGGCCCCCAAGTGGCTCCAAAACTCGCGGTGTCGCCGTCCGCTCGGACCCCCCCGCGGAACTGCCCGAGACCCTCTGGCGGTGGCGGCGAACAGACACCAAACAAATATCACTCGCCTTTTCACCTCTTCGCAGCTTCTACTACCCCCAGATTGGTATAAACAAGGGGTCGGCGGTGTGGCGCAAGCCTAAGAATCAATGATGGAGCCTCCAGATTCAATAGTCCGAACTACTTTACCAAGGCCGTTTTGCACGTTCTGCCTGCTCGCGGGCCGCTTCCGTATTTCGATTTAGAATCAGCAGCCCGGAAGGTGCTGGAGGAGGAGCTGCCCCGCCGGGAAATCATTCAAGAACTGCTCCGAAAAATAGTAACGACTCTAATGGCGAGACAAATTTGCCGCTTTAGCCGCGGCCGAATTACAATTCGTCCGATCGCTTGCCACACGGGTCGCTGCATCGTATATACGGCATCGGGAATTGAAGGGAAAGTACGAGAAAGAAAAGGACCCCCCCCAAAAGTACAAATATAATTCGGCGGGTTCCGTAATTTTTGAAGTGAATGATTTTACGGTGGTTCTAGACCGTGGCCCCGGCATCGACGCGATTGATCGATTTTTGGTCTGCATAGCACGTAAATAACTACAAAAATAAATAAACACCCGGCGATAATTTATGGATTATATTTTCGACAGCGTACGGGCAAGACGAAAAAGTGTAAAGCGCACAAATGTGTGCGAAAGCAGATGATTACATGCGAGATATGCATACCGGCGAAAAGAAACATTTGAACTCAACGAGGCACAGATCATTACATGCTTAGAATATCCCCAACGTGTGTCTTCATGATTTCCTTTTGTGTGTTGCCCATTTTTTTGATCGAGACACTTTCTTTGGGATCGTTTTTGGAGGCTGGTGGGGATTTGCGAAGTGTTATTAATTTTTGATATTTCATAAATGGTCACAATGCGACCTACCTAGGAGAAATCAATAGCAATAACAATTACGGTAATAGTAATACTGTTTTAGTAGTAATAATAAAACAAGAAATAATATAATATTATTACTAATGCTAGGATAGTAGTACAGTCAAAACTGCCGACGCCACGCCGTAAGTGAACAACAGAAGCAGACAGCAAATCGCCGAAACAATGGATGTTGTGTGCGTGGTGTTATTTATGGTATGTTAGGTTATTTATGCTATGATATATTTTGTTACTGTTGTGTTGTATTATGTTATGTTATGTTGCGGTATGTTATGTTATGTTATGGGCTGTGTTATGTTATATTATTGTACCACACTTAATTAAGTTGAAACTAAACGAACCCAAGTGACCCAACTTATTTAAATTCAAATTACCGCTACATGAGCATTGCCCGGCCTCAATTTTCCAGACAATTGTCGCTATCACATCTACCCGCTCAGGATTCTCAAATTTGTCCCCGCCATTCTTTTTTTTTTTTTTGCGCGAGCGTGCTCGGTAATGAACGCGTAAAAACATTTGAATTTTATGTTGAATATGCCCTGGAATCAACAATATTTGTCTTCGGGCGAGATCTTCGCATTTCTTGGACTACACGTTTCTACACGCTTATTATCTGGACTATCCTCTCTCGGACCTTACCGTTTTTCATCTATAACATCCAATGTGTATTTGCTAATCCACGTTTTTTTCGTCGTCCGCCGTTGCTCGTATTGCCGGACAAATTTCCAATATTTCCCCCAGCAGCGTTTTTGCATATCTTGTACGTGTCCGCCTCGCAACCAAAAACATCATGTCTGATATATTGTATGATTTTCCATGGTCGCCTTCATGGGGCTCCATTTTGCCCTCCTGAAGAGGGCAACCTTAATTGAAACTCGCCTCTTCTTTGATCGATGTCCTCCCCAGACACGCGCCCAAGAGGCCCGAAGAAGCCCCGAGATGGCCCGTGCCAGCCCTCAGAGAACCACGCCGAAAATTTCCTCACGACGACCCTCTACTTGCCTAAGCGTCGTTTTTGGATGGGTTGCTGGGGATACGCGAAGCGTCTAAACTCTTTGTCTCAAAAAAAAAAAAATTGTCTCCATATTTGAATATTGCAATGTGCCGAGTATGTCATCTTGCCCCACGGTTGTCGTTGATGCGGCAATGCCCATGCGCTCGGGGCCATAATAATAGAGGCCAGCCCAAGCCGCCGACGCATCGCGCACTGGAGTTCAATATTGCTGAAACGCAGCATGGGGGCAGTCGGGAAAGCCGTAAACCACGCAGCCGAAAACGGCCCACGTGCTATGCCGACTCGGGGGCTCTCTGGACCATCACCCAAAATAGCCATGACATCTTCGCGTGATTTGCGCTCCTCTGCGTTAGACGTGATGCTGCCATCCATGGTGCCACTCAGCTATTCAGACTTTGTCCTATGGGCACATCGTCCGTAATGCGGATAATTGTCTGCTGGTAGGGAATCCGCTCAACTTGCCCAGTAAGCCGCTCTGGACGCGCGCCCCGAATGCCGCGGCCCGGCGCCGCCGAATCGCAAAGGGAACCGTGCTTGTGAGACCCGCTTCGCGTATGCCACTTCGTGTAGGTCGGCGTTCCACGTTGCTTCACAGGCCAACCCAAACAAACAACTGGACACACGCAACACATGGCCACCCAAAATCGCCGTGCTCTGTCGTATCCTACCGTCCCGCCCCGTCTGCGCTGAGAATCGTCCGCGCGGGGTCCGCGTCCGTGTGTGCGGCAGTAGATGCGCTGCCGCATCTGCGCCACTGCGACTGCGCAAACCAGAGTTCCAAGGAAACGCAGCTGCACGAATATCATCTTGAAACTGCGCCGTTGGATT
>CAUYUJ010017015.1:710676-750676 GCA_963575745.1 Prorocentrum cordatum | reverse complement strand
TACATCATCCGACTGTTGCCGTTGTAGTAGTCCGCTGGCTAACCCAACTGGGCGCGAGTTTGGCGCAAACTGGACGCGCCCAATTCGCGCCGAACTCGCGTCGAAGTCAAATTCGAACTCACTGTCGGGGAGGGTGGTAGCTGGAGTGGGCTGATGAATGGGTGGGTTGGGGTGGGGTGGGGTGGGGTGGGGTGGCGTGTGTGTGCGCGCGAGTGCGTGTGTGTGTGTGTGTGCGTGAGAGTGAGAGAGAGTGTGAGTGTGAGTGTGTGTGTGTGTGTGTGTGTTTGTGTGTGTTTGTGTGTGTGTGTGTGTGTGTGCGTGTGTGTGTGTGTATGTAAGAACTATACATATATATATATATATACATATATATATATGTACATATACATATATGTATATATGCGTGTGTCTGAATGTGCTTGTGTGTGTATGTGTGTGTGTGCGCGCGCGTGTGTGTGTGTGTGTGTGTGTGTGCTGGGAGGGCGGGGGGGTGGGGATGGGGGAGTGGGGGTGGGTGGGCGGGAATTGAGGAAATGGTGCGGGCGAGCGGAAATCTCACCAGCCCTCTAGGCGTATGTGGTTTAAGGAGTTTCCTCGTCCACCCCCTTCTTCCCCACCCCTACACCCTACCCCCCCCCCTGGACCTGGACAGGCGGTACACGACCCATTGGAGCGTCCAAGACGGCCTCGGCGAGGAAGCCACAATCATTGGTTGTTTTGGCCCCATTTTAGCCTCTTTGGGTGGCAACCCTAGTTGAAGCTCCACTCTTGTTTGATCGATGTCCGCCCGAAAAGCGCTCTTAAAACTCCCAAGAGCGCCCCAAGAAGGCCCCAAGAGGCGCCCAGGCGGCCCCAAGAGGCCTCCAAGAGGCTCCCAACAGACCCCCAAGAGGCCCCCCAAAGGCTTCAAGAGGCAAGAGAACTCTGGCCCTTTTGCTCGCCCTTTCCCTTCTGCTCCTCCTTCCTCGCACTCCTTCTATTCTTCCTCCTCGTCCTCCTCGTTATCATCATCATCATCATCATCATCATCATCATCATCATCATCATCATCATCATCATCATCATCATCATCACCATCACCATCACCATCACCATCACCATCACCATCACCATCACCATCATCACATTCATCTTTCTTCTCCCCACTCCCCCATCCATCCATCCATCCATCCAGGCTCCTTCTTCTGGTCCTCCCTCCTTCGCACGCTTCGGCCGTCCACCTCTTTGCTCCCGCACTTCCCTGATCACCTCAACTCGCCTAGACATCGTTTCTAGATGGGTTGGTGGGGATACGCGCAACGTCTAGAATCATGATTGACATGGGGTGCCCCTCAATCCCCATCGCACGCTCTGGCCGCATTCAATTTCTCACGTTCCCCCCATCGGATCCGCCCCCCACTTTCCGTACCCCACCTCCGTTGAGGCCCTCCCTCCTTCCTTGCCCGCTTTTTTTTTTCGCCGACTGGCCTGCATGCCGCCATCCTCGTCGCTCTCGCGCGGTGTCCCCCGGGGGTGCCGCAGCGACGTTCGCCCGCGGCGTTCGGGGGCGCAGGCGAAAAGGCGTGGAGGCGCTGAATGGAGATCGACTGGGGGGAGGAAGAGGGGGGAGGAAGAGATTTGAGGAATCAGGGCAAAGCGAGAGGAGCGGGAAGAGGACCCGGGGAGGACCGAGGATGAATAGCGGGATGATGATGATGATGATGATGATGATGATGATGATGATGATGATGATGATGATGATGATGATGATGATGATGATGATGGTCTTCATGGTGATGCTGCTGCTGCTGATGATGATGATGGTGATGGTGACAATGCTGCTGATGATGATGATGATGAGGGTGACATGTTGGTGAGGATGAGCGAGACGATGATGATGATGATGATGATGATGATGATGATGATGATGATGATGATGATGATGATGATGATGATGATGAGATGGAGGAGGGCAAGTAGGAGGAGGAAAAAGAGGAGGAACAAGAAGAGGAGGAGGAAGAGGAAGAAGAGAAGGAGCGGGAGGATAAGAAGAAACGGAAGGAAGAGGATGAGGAGTATGAGGTGGATGGGGCGGGTCTGTTTGCCCTTGCGTCGACGTCGTGATCGGCGCGTCACAAATGAAGCCGGATGTCCTGGTGTCTCGGCGCCGCCGCTTTTCGGGGAGAGTTGGCCGAGCGCTCAATCTCCATCAGCTCGAGCTGTAACCCTCTCGACGAAGTGGGGGAACAGAGGGATAACGAGGGTGAAGGGCAGCTCCTTTTCAAAATCGCCCAAATGAATGGCAGGCCCATGCGCTGCTGGTCTTTCGAAGGGGTGCTTCTTGCTGTGAGAAGGAAGGAGTGTAGGGACTTGTGACGAGGGCGCCTGTGACGGGAGGGAATCTTGCAGCATCGGGTCATTAAGCTGGACTTTCTCGTGCAATTAAGAACCGCAGGATCGGCTGCAAACCATGAGAGGTTCTAAGGTATACAACACAGCGATGTTATAACATAAGATGAAAGGGGCCCTGGGACACACAAGTGAATATACACACAGACAACAGGATTCCCCATATGTATCTCATATCTTCTGGGGTTTAGTCTTCTCCCCCCCCACTGCCCATATTTTCCCACATCTTCTGGGGAATCGACGATTACTCGTGTCTGTGTGTGTGTTTGTTTCCCCCCCGAATCCAATCCTACACCTGCGCGATCCTGGCAGCCTCTGGGCAGAACTTGGGCCTCCGGCGGCCGCTCGAGGCGAGCCGGCGCCCCCTGGAGAGCCCTCCGCGAGGCGCAGCTGCCGGACGGCACCCAGGGGCGAGAAAACCTTCAGACTTCAGAAGCGCCCCCGAAGCCCAGATATATTTTTTAGATATACATGTCTATATACACATCTAGTTATATCTGTATATATATATATATACACATACACACACATATATATAATGTATATATATATATATATACATATATTCTAATATGCACATGTGTGTATATATATATATATAAAAAATATTATAGCCGGAGTGCAGTATCCCCAAACAGGGTTTTTAGACCCACTGCGGTTTCCAAGGTCGATTGCGTGCCCGCCTAGTGCGGGCTGGCATGGCATGTTAAAACATGCCTCCTCCTCCTCCTCCTCCTCCTCCTCGTCCACCTCCTCTTCATCCCGAAAGGCATCTCGGAACCCAGAGTTGCGAGGATGTCTCCAGCGTAACGGGCTGGACCACCTCGCGCGCGGCATTTCGGACCCCAGAGTTGCGACGATGTCTCGGGCGAAACGTGCTGCGAGGAAGTCTCAGGCGAAACGGGCCGGACCACCTCGAGCGCGGCGTCTCAGAGCTCCGAGTTGCGGGGGCCTCCTGGTGCCTCCTGGGGCCTCCTGGGGACCTCCTGGGGCTTCCTCCCGGGCCTCCTGTGGCCTCCTGAACTCCACCTGAGGTTTCCTGAAGCATCTTGGGGCTCCCAGGGGGGATATCTAACCTGTGGCCGTTTGGGCCTCTCCAAATACAGGGGGGGGCCACAGGAGCAGGAAAAATCAACGAATCGACACCGGATGTGTATTAACTTGACACGTTCTGATAGAGGGCCTCCTGGGGCCTCCTGGGAGCCTCCTGGGAATCTCCTGCGGACCCCTGGGGCCTGTCCTGGGCGTCCTGCGGCCTCCTGAAGCTCTCTGGGACCTCCCCCTCCTCCTGCCTGCTCCCTCATGCACATCATCCGCCTCCTCCTTCTCCCTTCCATCTCCTCCTCCTCCTCCTCCTCCTCCTCCTCCTCCTCCACCTCCTCTTCATCGCGAACGGCATTTCGGAGCCTAGAGTTGCGAGGATGTCTCCAGCGTAACGGGCTGGACCACCTCGCGCGCGGCATTTCGGACCCCAGAGTTGCGACGATGTCTCGGGCGAAACGTGCTGCGAGGAAGTCTCAGGCGAAACGGGCTGGACCACCTCGAGCGCGGCGTCTCAGAGCTCCGAGTTGCGGGGGCCTCCTGGTGCCTCCTGGGGCCTCCTGGGGACCTCCTGGAGCTTCCTCCTGGGCCTCCTGTGGCCTCGTGAACTCCACCTGGGGTTTCCTGAAGCCTCTTGGGGCTCCCAGGGGGGATATCTAACCTGTGGCCGTTTGGGCCTCTCCAAATGGAGGGGGGGGGGGCACAAGAGCAGGAAAAATCAACGAATCGACACCGGATGTGTATTAACTTGACACGTTCTGATAAGCGGCCTCCTGGGGCCTCCTGGGAGCCTCCTGGGAATCTCCTGGAGACCCCTGGGGCCTGTCCTGGGCGTCCTGCGGCCTCCTGGTGCCTCCTGGGCCTCCTGGGGACCTCCTGGAGCTTCCTCCTGGGCCTCCTGTGGCCTCCTGAACTCCACCTGAGGTTTCCTGAAGCATCTTGGGGCTCCCAGGGGGGATATCTAACCTGTGGCCGCTTGGGCCTCTCCAAATGGAGGGGGGGGCACAAGAGCAGGAAAAATCAACGAATCGACACCGGATGTGTATTAACTTGACACGTTCTGATAGAGGGCCTCCTGGGGCCTCCTGGGAATCTCCTGGGGGCCCCTGGGGCCTGTCCTGGGCGTCCTGCGGCCTCCTGGACCTCTCTGGGGCCTCCTGAGGCTCGCAGGGTCCCATGGAGGATATGTAACATGTGGCCTTCTGGGCCCCCAGGCTGGACCACCTCTTGCGCAGCATCTGAGAGCTCAGAGTTGCGAGAATATCTTGTGCGAAACAGGCCGGACCACCTTGCGCACGGCATCTCAGATCTCAGAGTTGCAAGGATTTCTCAGGCGAGACGGGCCGGACCACCTCGCGCAGGGCATCTCAGAGCTCAGAAGTTCGAGGATGTCTCAGGCGAAACGGGCCGGACCACCTCGCGCGCGGCATCGGGGAGATCAGAGTTTCGAGGATGTCTCAGGCGAAACGGGCCGGACCACCTCGCGCGCGGCATCTTGGAGCTCAGAGTTGCGAGGATGTCTCAGGCGAAACGGCCCGGACCACCTCTCGCGCGGCATCTGGGAGCTCAGAGTTTCGAGGATGTCTCAAGCGAAACGGCCCGGACCACCTCTCGCGCGGCCTCTCAGAGCTCAGATTTAGGAGGATGTCTCAGGCGAAACGCTCAATCCCGGACAACTCAGAAACGAGAGTTGTGAGGATGTCTCAGGCGAAACGGGCCGGACCACCACATTTGTTTGAGGATGTCTCTGCTTAGCTTTCCCTCGGCCGGAATTAGCTTCTATCACAACAGCACCCCGTTCATCAAGCTGTTTGGGGAACTACCACCATCGCGCGAGCTTCGCGCGCTCAGGTTCTAGCAGGCCCCAGGCCTTGACGAATTCACTGCTCCACTGAAGTAGTGGACCACAGCCCACGCATACCAATCTGCATTCCGAAAAGCCTTCGAGGAAAATGGTTGTGTAGGGGGGCGGAGGCCGTATGAATCGGGTTCCCAGAAGGCCTTCTGGGAGCATGGGTTTGGGGCGTCTTGGGGAGCCTGTTGGGGCGTGCCGTCGTCGTCGTCGTCTTCGTCGTCGTCGTCGTCGTCGTTGTGTTGCTACGACCCATTCCCGAACCTGACCTTGGGGGTGGCCTAACCTGGCGCAGCCCCGATTGGCAACAGACCCGACACGTTCCGTCCAAACTGAACGCCAGGTTCGCACTCGCCCAGCACGAAGGGACGGCAGCTGCGGTCGCCAGTTGTCTCGCGCCGAGTCCGTAGACGTTTTACTACGGGGACGGGCTGATTTTTGCCTCTTGAAGGCCCTCTTGGGGCCCTCTTCGGCCATCTTGAAGCCATCTCGGGCCCTCTTGGGCCTCGCTGAGGCTGTCCTGGGGCCCTGTAGGGCGTCCTCGGAACCGAGAAATCATGTTCCTGGAGAGGCTTCCGGGAACATGATTTCGAACGGGGCCCTCTGGGCCGGCTTCGGGGCCTCTTGGGCCGTCTCGGGGGGTTCGGTGAGCCCCACAGGCCGACCCTTTTGGGCCGTCTGGGGCCCTCTTGGGTCTCTCTTGGGCTGTCTTGGGGCTCCGCGGGGGCGTCTGGGGCACTGTGAAGACGAAGCCAGCGAGTATGCCGAAAATGCACGTTTTACAAAGGACATGTGCCGATGTTTGCCTCTTGAATGCCCTCTTGGAGCCCTCACGGGACCACTTGGGGCCTCTTTTGGCCTCTTCGGAGGCTTCTTGAGACTGAGGGCCCGAATGTTCGGCGAGGGGGCCACGATCCTCGTGAGGGGTGCCAAAAAATGGCCCAGGGGGGCCCCCATGGCGACCAGAGGCAGCAGCCGGCCCCTCCCCCCCGGCCTACTCCGATATATATATATATATATATATATATATATATATATGTATAAATATTATGTATATAGAAAATCTGCTCCCCAGAAATCCCCACCCCTTATAGGCGTTGCTTCGCCCCGGACATGCCTTGGGCCCTGGGGCTCGATCGCTGCCCCGGAGGCCGAACCCGAGGAGCAAACACAGCGAAGCGAGCAAGCCATGCCGCCGAATATCTCGAGGGCCGCCGTCGTCTCGACTGTCGACCGCACGGAAGAGGAGTGACCCCGAGTAAGGGTGACCTTTGGCCCGCGGCTTCCTGGGGGCCGCAGGGGGACCAGACCCCCCAACAAAAATAAAAAATCCTCCTCCTCCTCCTCCTCCTCGCCCTCCTCCCCCTCCTCCTCCTCGCCCGAGTAAGAGTGACCTTTGGTCCACGGCTCTCTGGGGGCCGCGGGGGGACCAGACCCCAACGCGCAAGACGCCACGATCGCGCCTCGTTCGGCGACCGGGGGATCCCAATGGGCCCGCACCAGAAGCCACGCCGGCGAAGGGGCACTCTTGTGGCTGTTGTGCGCTCGAGTTGTCTGGCGAAGCTGCGGTCGGGGGTAACTCCAGTTTGGGCCCCCGAGGCGCGAATCTGTAAATGCCCCTGACTGCTCCCAGCCCTGATGATGATTCGGGAGGGTGAGACGCCCGAAATATCTGGGATGACTGCGGCCTGGGGCAACTCCAGTTTGGGCCCCCGGAGGCGCGAATCTGTAGTTACCCCTGACTGCCCCTGATGATTCCCAGCTCTGAGCAGAGGCCTCCCAGATGGGGTCGGAGTAGATGGGGTCGGAGGATCGCGCCGCATCGCCGATACAACGGCGATGCATCGGTGATGTCGACGTCGGCCGTGCATCTGCGACATCGATGTGAAGCAAATCGGGCTGCACATCGAGCCGCATCGGCGATGCATCGGCAATGCGGCGCGATCCTCCGACCCCATCTGGGAGGCCCGGACTGGGTCTGGTCGATCCGATCGAGCAGCGCTGGCAGAGGTCGTCGTGGAGGCAAGGCGCGGGGCCGGCCGGGCGCTACGGGCGGGGTCGCCGTCGCCGCGGCAAGGTGTAAAACCTACGTGCACCGTGCAGTCTTTGGTCGGGCAGGTCCTCCTAGAGGCGGGTTTTGGAAGAGAAATGAAAATAGTCAGAGAGACGCAGAAGGACAGCAACAAATCATAAAACAGACACCGCCCCCAGATCTTTTCTTTACCACCCTTGGATACTCCTCCCGTAGAAGGACATGCCCGACTCAAGCGTAGCCGGGACCGGCGGCAGCAGACATCGGGGAGGACACGAGCCTGCGCCAGGCCCAGACCCCGTCGACGACACGCAGGAGCGACCCTGGGCAAGAGGTACCTTTGGCGCGCGGCTCTTTGGGGGCCGCGGGGGGGGGGCCAAACACAAGCGCGCAGGACGCTACTACCGCAGCGCGTTCGGCGATCGGGGGACCCGATCGGGCCCGCACCACAGGGTCACTCCGTCTAGTCGACGAAATCGGGACGGAGAGTTTTCCCAATTTTCTTTTGAGGGGCCCTGGGGTCGTCAGAAAACGACTGGGGAGTGAGAAGCCTGCACCAAGGAAGAGCTCGAGACCTCTGGAGGTCCACGTCGTGGCATAGTCCTGGCGTCGGGGGCCTGGGAGGGCAGCCCGCGCTTCAGGGACTTTGGCAAAGACCAGGACGCTGGCGCGCCCGAGCAAACTGCAGCTGTGGGCCGAAACACTGTGCATTCTTCGCTCTCTCCAGCTGGAATTGTCACAGGCCTGGTTTGCAGCAGGGCTGGACCTAGACGTGGTTTTTCGTTCTGTGTTCGTTTTGTGTTTCGTTTTGCTCTGCCTGTTCTCCTGTACCTCCCTGCCAAGCCGACAAACAAAGGAAAGCCGAAGTCCAGCGAAACAGCGCTTAGGCCAAGCCCTGGGTTGCAATGTGCCCCGACGTACTCCTTCGCGTGGCCCGATCTGGAAGCACTGAGCCCCAAAAGGCTGACACCTCTCGGGGGACGACTGCCAATTCCGCCGGCTTCCGCCGGCGGGAAGACGTGTCAACTTGTCGATCCCTCGCAGGCGAGGTCCTTCATGGAACGCCCTGATCATGATCGGGCACGGCACGCGATAGACAGAGCGCAGGAGCGCCGTTGACTTTGCAAGGTCGGCCTGCCGATCAGTCCCGACTGTGCTCTTGGGGCTGGCCTGCTGGCGCGAGACCGCACACGGCCGCTTGAACATTGACAACAAAAATGTTCGCGCAAGCGTAATGGAAAACTAAAACACAGCAGCAGACACCCTTCAGGGTACGAGCCTGGAGCGTGACACTGGGCCGCTGCGGCAAAAAACGTGTCGACGCTGGTGCGGCGGAAAACCATGACAGATCAGCATACGTCTTTCGGGAGCGGCAAAGAGGGGGGCGTCCAAGATGGGGGGGTGCAAATCATGGCCGGCAGCATGTGCGCGGCCCAGGGGGGGGGCAGTGACGTAATGAAATGAGAAGAGGCGCCATGACATCTGAGGAAATATCATGGCCCCCGCCATGATATCCACCCCCCCTCAGTGATCCCCCCCCTCTTTGCCGCCCCCGAGTCTTGAGGCGACGAAGCAAGCGTGAGACTGGCAAGGCTGCGGGCTGCGCACGGACAGCCCCCCCAAAGGCAGTCCAAGCTGGCCTCGACGGGCCTCCCGAGCAGTCCCAGCTGGCCTCGACCGGCCCCCCGAGTCGTTCCGGCTGGCCTCGACATGCCCCCCGAGTAGCCCCAGCTGGCCTCAAGAGGCCCCCCCGAGCAGCCCGGGGCGGTCTCAACTAGGGGAACGAAGAATGACATAAACATAACAACTCGGAGGTCCGCGCGGACCTCCGAATTTTTATGTTTATGTCATTCTTCGCTCCCCTATCAGCACTCAGACCCTGGGGCGGCTCGGAGCGTCCCAAAAGGCACCGCTGGAGGCGGCGCCAAGGTGTTGAGACCGCCCCGGGCTACTGAGGGGGACCTGCTGAGGCCAACTTGGGCTACTCGCGGGGCCTGCTGAGGCCAGCTGGGACTACCTGGGGTGCTGTCTTTGCGCTTCCCGAAGCCTCACCACGGGGCCACTTAAATCTTGGCGATTCGCGCCCCGTGATGCGCGCTTGTTCTCGAGCTCTCGCGCGGCGCTTTGAGGGAAACAGCTCTCCAGCCCAGGCCGCGACGCGCGAAGCGCGTACACACCCGCGCCGCGTCGGGTGGACCGGGGTACTCTTGCTGTGGCGGCGCGGGCGAACCGCCCCCAACTGTCACTCCCCTAGTGTCGCGTCCAGAGACGGACGACCCCGTCCAGCCATGCGCGCGCAAGGTTCGGGCCCTCTCGCTCCGATGACCAGGCAGCCGCAACTTCACAATACATTTTATTTCGTAGCCATAGAGGTACTCGTACGAGGGCTAAGACATATACGCATACGACTACGACTGATACTAAGAAGACGGACGATGAGGAAATGACGAGAATGAGCCTGCGAATAAACATAATCATACGAAGGCGGATAAGATACATCATACGTAGACGAAGACTGCGGACATTAATGTAAAAACAGTTGTTCTGCTTCGAGCGATCCCCACCGAAACCCTCGGCGTTTGTTCCCAACGTTGCGCGCGCCTTTCACTTTTTGTATGCCTTCTAATCGGTCGTTGCTGCTATTGTTCGTTTCTGTGGCCAGCCTGGGCTTGGTGCGCATGTCGCGCATAATGCGCCGTCAGAACTCGGTCTCTGTTGAACTCTACTCTGTTAAATTGCGTCGGTTCTGTTCTGCTCTATGCACATCTGTCTGCTCTTGACGAGGCGGCGTGACGTCATGACGACTGTCGCGTTTGACATGTAGCCTAGTCGGTCGCAGCGCGCCATTAATCTGTCGTTGCTGTATGTAGCAGTGTTTAAGTATGCTCTGTTCGATAGGGTCCTACTCTGTTGTGCTGCAATATGATATGTTATGTTGACGACGCGACGGCATGGCGCCATGACGCCTGTCACGCAAGATACGTCGTCCGGTTGGTCGTTGCTGCGCCTGTTTGTACCTGTGGCTGGGCTGAGCGGCTGACCTAGGCGCGCACGTCGCGCTTGTTTTTGTTATGGTACTGCCCATTACGTAATGAAGTATCTCCTCAAGTTTGTGTTTCTGTGTTTCTCTTCTGTTAACGTATGCCCTGTTGTGCTCACCTCTGTCATTGTATGACTCGTGATGGTATGGTCTGCTCTGTTCTGTGGCATCACGTTATGGCATGTGAACTATTATATGTCAGGTGAGGTTTTGACATGCTATTCCCTGTGATGCTATTTCGGGTATGCTTAATTAGTTGTAGTAAGGTAACCATGTTATATCTAAATCGTTGACATATGGGGTAGCAGCAGTGCAGCAATTTTGCTATGTTATGCTGACTGCAGTGTACTCTATTCGATAACAGTCATGCTGATTTAACATTGTTATATGTTGATGTGCTCGATTGTAACGTAACTGTTCTGTTCTCGACGAGCCGGCATGACGCCGTGACGCCTGTCACGATGGATGAGTCGTCCGATCAATGGTTGCTGCGCCTGTTTGCTCCTGTGGCCAGCCTCAACTCGGCGCGCACGTCGCATTTGAATATATTGTGATGCACCAAATGATTTTCTGATGGAATGTTTGTGCAATGATGTGATTATGTGTTGTATTTTTTGTATTTTATGTCATTGTGTGAAATGGCATGCTCTGTTCTGTTACGCTTTGTTCTGGTGTGCTCTGTTCTTCAATGTTACTATGTGTGGGGTTATGGAATGCCCTGCTTGCTCCACGATGTCATTGCATGCGTTGTTACGGTGCGTCCTGGTATGTCCTGCTCGGGCATGCTATGACATGTCAAGTTTTGTGATGTTATGGTGCTGTGGTATATCATGTTATGATCTACAACGCTATGGAACTAGGTTGTGGTGTGATATGAATGCCATGCCATGTTTTTGTTAAGATTTGCTCTGACATAGTATGTGATGTAGTTCTCTGGAATGTTATGTTATGAGGTGTGGTGTTATACTTTGCTCTGCATGACCCATTCAGTCATTGCGTTTGGTGCTATGCTATACTATGCTCTGTTATGCTGTAACATCCTATGCCTCGCTCTGTCATGCTATGATTTGTCATTGGTGCCGCGATACCATCTGTTATGCTGTCTGTGCTGTGAAGCTGTGGCATGGTGTGGTGTATTATCTCATGGCATGTTATGTTGTGTTCGGCGTTCGGGTCAGATATGTTGTGCTATGTCATGACCTGGTATGCTATGTAATGCATTATCTGGTATACCATGGCATGCGTTACCATGCTGTGTTGTACCATGATGTGTTATGTAATGCCATGCTCTGTGAGGCTGTGGCATGTTATGTTTGGGTATGCTGAATTATGCAGTGTTTTCTTATGGTACGCATGCCTGTCCATGTTATGTGATGTTCGGTGCTAGCATGCTGTGCTAGGGTATGCACTGCTCTATCATGGTGTGTTATGTCAAGATCAAGTATGTCATGATGTGGTATGCTATGGTCGGATGTGTTCTCTTACGTGGTGTGTTGTGATGCTCTGATATATCCGAACTTCTAGTGTTGTGTTATATTAGGTTATGCTGTTTTTCTGGTACGGCTCTGTAATGTCGTGGTTTGTCGGCGCGAGGCGGGACACTCGGAGACACGTGGGGCGTGGGGGACCTGTGGATCAAATGACCCCAACCTGTCAGGTGAGGAATAAACATGAAGATCATTAGACGAAGAACACTCACCGCCTTAAAGTTACACTTTCGAAGCTCGCCTTTCTCCTTCCTTGGCGCCCCCCTCTCCTCCAATGGCCGGCCGGGTAGTAGCGATCAGGGGAGGGGGGACAAATTTGGTAGAGGGGCGGGAGGGGGAGGCGGAAGATACGGTGCGGGCATTGGATAAGGCACCATTCGATAAAGAATCCAGGGTCGGAAGTCCGGTGGAACTCAAGTCGTGGATTCGTCCTGGATACCACAGCCGCCCTCATCAGATTGGGAATCCTCAAGGGTCTGAAGCCTCCTGGGCACACTCCTCAACCAAAGCCCCGGCGGTATCGAGGAGGGGCAGGGGGAGAGGCGGGAGGAGTGGAGGGCAAGGAAGAGGGAGGACGAAAGTTGCAGGGGATCGGCGGAGAGGGAACAGGAGGGGGTGGGTTGATGATGATGATGATGATGATGATGATGATGATGATGCTGATGCTGATGCTGATGCTGATGCTGATGCTGATGGTGCTGATGATGGTGCTGATGATGATGATGAGGAGGAGGAGGAGGAGGATGATAGGGAGGAGATGGCAGAAAAGGGAGGGCGGACATGGAGGAGGATGAGGTGGAGGAGGAGGACGAGGTGGAAGGGCGAGTTGAGGAGTAGCAGCAGCAGAGGGAGGAGAAAGGGTAGGAGGGGGAAGCATAAGGGAGGGAGGAGCAGGGAGGACGGGAGCAACGGGATCAGGGCGAGGAGCCTGGCCATCGCCCCCCGCACCGAATCTGACGAACCCGTCCCTCTCTCAGATCAATCGATCGCTCGGGCCGGCGGATATGTCGTCAGCCTTCCAAACTCTATTCTACACGTCAGCCGCGTCCGCCAGCTTTTCGCCGGGTGCTGGCAATCACGCGTCACCGCATGTTCAGGCGGCCGAGCAACTGGTTCACCGTTGCGCTGATCCTGTCACCCGCGTTGCTTCACTGCTCGGGGTGGAGTGTGTGCAGCAACCAGTCATCCATCATCGCACGGACCACCGAATCGTTCGCGAATCCTCCTCGTCAGCGCCCGCTGCGAGTACTCAACTTTGGCGGTGAGCCCGTGCCTTCTCGGCAGTTCCCCGGCCTTCTGAGAACTTCTCCAAGCCTTTCACGCAGACACAGAAACTTCTCAGGAGGCCAGAGGGCTTCTGAGATGTCCCGCCGCCCTTAGAGAGGGCTTTTTCCTTCTCACTTCCCCCCCCCTCGCTCGCCGCCGGCAGCTGCCGCTGCCATCTCAACCGTCCGAGCAGCGCTGCCCGACGGGTCGTGGGTTCCCTGGCTGGCCGCCCCTTTGGAGCCCCCGTCTGAAAAAAAGCTTCGAGCGGCAGGACGCGCGGCACAAAAGGGAGGGCAGAAGGCCGCGACGACCAGGTGGGCCGACGCAGAAACCGCTGTGGGACACATTCGGGGGTTGCTAGAGGTGCCCCTGGCCCAGGGTGCCCCCAGCTTTTCGCTCCATTTTGGAGCCCCTGGGCCCCCCCAGGCCTCGTGAGGGTTGCTCGGGAGGACATGGGGGCCTCCTTGGGGATCCTGGGGGCACCTTGGGCCAGGGGCACTTCTAGCAGCACCCGACACATGGTGCGAGCGGGCAAGTCCGTCGACGCGACCACGTGCCATCGGGCGAGGGATCTCGCTGCGTCTCCTCGCCCTCGACCCTGCCATTCC
Organism: Prorocentrum cordatum; assembly: GCA_963575745.1. Lineage (NCBI taxonomy): Eukaryota > Dinophyceae > Prorocentrales > Prorocentraceae > Prorocentrum > Prorocentrum cordatum. Next base: position 736,962 of record CAUYUJ010017015.1, on the reverse strand, counting down.
GGCACGGAGGGCTTGCCAATCTATCTCTCGCCCGGGACGCTGCCAACTGAGAGGGGGGAGGGAGAGAGAGAACAGCAGCTACGGCGGGGATTCTCTGCAAAACGGATCGTGAACACGATTTTTGGGTTTTGAAAGAAAGGGCGCGACTGCGAAGTAAACGCCACTTGCAGGGTCGGGGTGATTTGGTTGGAAACACGTGAGCACACAGTTTCTGAGGTCGCGAGCCTCCAACAGATCATGTTTTTCCATCAGATCTTCAGATACATACAGCAAGCGCCAATTGCGGGGAATCCAAACAGGATGAATCGACAACGGATCGGGGAACCAGATCGAATCGGAATGTGCGTCGGATCGGGCTGCATCGGCACGGAGTCGAATCCCAACCGGTTCGGCTGCGCTTAGATGCGCAACAGTGCCACGCGAGCACCGGGCGCCGCCCCGGGCGAACACATGGCTCCTCCCCTCCATCTCCGTCTCCCTCTGTCTCTCTCTCTCTCTCTCTCTCCTCTCTCTCTCTCTCTCTCTTATATCTCTCTCTCTCTCTCTCTCTCTCTCTCTTATATATATATATATATATATATGTATTCCTATTTTGATATTTTGATAAGGCCGGGGACCCCGGAAAAAGCGCCCCTCCCCCACACCTAACGAATTTCGGGCTCCCCGGGCTGCTTGAAGCCCCCCCCGGGCTGCTCGGACGCCCTTGCAAAGGGTTCCTTCGGCCTTCCGACCTTCTCGGAAGGTCCAAAGAGGCCTCCAATCTTGCCCAAGACAGCTCGTCGACAGTTTCAAAGCACACCAAAACCGTCAACATGGCTTCCAAACGCCCCAAGAGGCCGCAAAGAGGCTTCCCAAAGGGGCCCGAAGAGGCAAACATCAATGATTTTTCAATTGTTTTTGAAGGCTTTTTCGGTTTTCGCTTCTCCGGGACAAGAAAGGCCCAAGACGGCCCAAGAGGCTCCAAAGATCGCCCCAACACGGCCCCAGAGGCCCCCCAAAGGGCCCGAAGATGGCCCAAGAGGGCCCCTAGACAGCCCAAGAGGGCCCGAAAACTACCAAGGGAGCCCCAAGACGGCTCCAAGAGAGCCTCAGGAGCACCCCAAGAGGCTCCCAAGAGGGCCCCAAGAGGCCCCCAAGACAGCCCGAAGACGGCCGAAGGCCTCCAAGACGCCCCAAGACAGCCCGAAAGGGCCCCAAAACGGCCCAAGAGAGTCCCAAAACGGCCCAAAAGGGCCCCCAAGAAGACCCAAAGAGGCAAAAATCATTGATTTGTTGAAAAGGTTTGAAAGTTTTTCGGTTTTCGCTTTTTCGGGGCACGAACGGCGCAAGACGGCCCAAGAGCGTTTTACATGAAATTTTCCTGTAAAGCAAGTATTGCACGAATGTAGACATCATTGAACAATACCTTACCGTGTAAAACGTGCGTCAAACGCCCTTGGGACGTTCAGACGTTGGAAGGCACGTTGTCATTTGATATCCATACGTACATACATAAATACACATGCACATGCATACATACGCAAAATCAATTCACATGTGCACACACATCCCCCCCGAACGCATTTCGGACTCCCTGGGCTGCTGGGAAGCCCCTTTCCCGGGCTGCTCGACCTGCTGGGAAGCTCCCCGGGGGCTGCTCGGACGCTCTTGCAACGGGGTTCTTCGACCTTCTGGCCTGAGGTGTTCAGACCACTCTTCGCTTGAGACTCCCTCGCATAGCTGACTTCGGAGATGCCCTGCCCCATAGTGCTCGGGCCAATTTCGCGTGAGACATCCTCGCAACGTCAACCTCGGATACGTCTTGCCGCGTAGCAATCAGACACGTACCACTCCGACATGTTCACAAGGCCTCTTGGGGCCTGCGTCCAGAGGCCGTATGCTGTTGACTTCACTCTTGTGAAGGCGGTAATCCAGGCAATCGAAGCGCGAAGAGGTCTGCTTGGATCACCGCCAGGACTGCTGAGGGGATTGGGCTTTTTCTGCGTGAGTGCTAAGGTGTGTTGCATCTGGCTTGGCCCAGCTTACAAGTGGGCTACAAGTTCCTAATTGGATTGGAAGGGTCAGGTTACTCTGCTGAATAGGCTCCGCCCACTTGGCCCACATCTCTGCCCCCCGCAAGCCGCTTAGAGGAATTGCAACCCACTCATAACCTAGCTTAGGCAAGATATACATATGACCCACCTTGGCATCCAATTAGATTTGGCGGCGCGTAGAGGGGGGGGAGGGGGGAATGCTTCTTAGAAGGAGGCTGCTTCGTAGAAGGCGCGGGCCCTACATCTACAGACAAGGCCCACGCCTTTTAAGAAGCAGGGGTATTGCTCTCTAAGAAGCCTTCCCCCCTTCCGCTACCCCCCTCTGCGCGCGGCCGCTAGATACAGTGCGGGCGCGGCCGCAAGAAACCCTCGCAAGAAACCCAACCCTGAACACCCGCACCTGAGGGGAAGCCTGGAGCACCCGGAACGCCGCAGCTTCTTCAGCGGCCGCGGAAGTCACCGCGCAGACAGCGCGCGGAGCGAAGGAACCCAGGGTACCATGACGAAAAGCAAGTGGCTTCTTGCTGCGCGTCCCCAAAGTACTCCAGATGTCGTAATAAAAGGGAGGGGGTCTGGACCCTCCAAGACAAGCCATTTCAGACCCCCCCCCGTGGGAGAACCCTCCAAAACATCGTCCCCAGACCCCCCCAGGCCCTCCAAGATAGCCTGGAAGAGACCCCCCCCGAAATGAGCTTTATTACGAAATCTGGAGTACCTCCCATCCCCTTGGCGACCCCAGCGGTGCTTCAAGTGGGGAGGCCGAACCACACGCGCAGCAAAGCCCTCCTGGCGAGCCCTTGCTGCGCTGGTGCTGGCGTCGTCACCGGCGCCGGGCACGAGGCGAGGAAGTCGCTGCAGCAGGTGCCGGCCTCTCTTTGGGGAAGGGGCCAATCCACTCAATCGGGTCAAGGGTGGTGTGAAATTCGCTCTCCCGCCATCGGGCCAGACCTCCTCGCGCTGCGAGGAAAAATAACAAGGAACTGTATGGCTATTTTCGGCCTCGGGGGGCCCTCGCCTGGATCGGGGACGGCCCAACAAAAACGCCGGGATGCGAAACCGGGTCGCGGGGAAGGGTCGAGACCTCTAAGGGGCCCAAATCCTGACAAACGTCTGAACGTTCTGACAAAAATCAGAACGTCAGAGGTCTGGGGAGGAGAATGCTTCTTCCAAGACAGCCGGAGAGTTTGTACGCCCACGGCGGCAAGTGGGGGTTCCGTCGCCCTGGGCCAGGCTTCCCCGATGGCGGAACAGTCTACTTATCTCATATAGTGAAGGCCCGGCCACAAGAAACCTTCCACAAGAAACCTAACCCTGAGACCCCAGGACGTCAATTGACTTCTGGTGTGGGAGCGTCACGCCGTCCACAGCAAAACACTCGACACTCAAGAAACCCAGGGTACCCTGGAGGCAAGCAGGGTGTTTCTTGGCATGGGTCTCCACTATGTCGTTCTGCGTCCCGTAATCCAGATATCTTCCCCAGGGTTAGAGTTAGGTTGGGCGTGTCTCCCTACAGGGGGATTTGGGCGAATAATATAGAAAGATGGTAGTAACAATGCACCAACATATTCAAACATTGTCAAAACATCGTCCCCAGACGATTTGACTATTTTCGTATATCCCTCCTGCAGAGGGGCACGCCCGACTTACTTCTAGGAGCGGGAGTCGTAGACCAACGAGGGAGGAAGATGAGGCGGATGAGCACACAGAGGGTAGGATAGGGAGCTCGGGTGGCGATGACGAGGACGTGCTAGATGAGGTGCAGAATGAAGGCGCAAGGCAATTGCTGTCTCAATCCTCTACCCTCTACCTCAAGGTGTTGGCTGTCGGGAGGAAAGACATCTGCACCACGCCTCCTTGGCATCGCGAACCTCGCACAAAGGGCGTGCGTTTGCACTCTGCCTTCGCCAGAAAAAAAGCAAAACTTGTGCCTTGAACTCATGGTGTGCGATCTTTGCAAATGCTGGACGTTCTGACGAATTACGGTGCATGGCCAACTCACCGCAAGCATCCTGGATTTGAGGAAGCCTTGCGCTAGCGCGTCTGAAGCCCTCTGGTGCACGCTCGGGAGCCCTGACGCAGACCGTTCCTCTGAGGGTCGTTGGGCAGAGGTAGTCTGGAAATAATCTTGTCCTGGTCCCAGACAACGCAAATTTACGAAAACACATGTTCACGAAAAACGCCGCGCTCACATTTTGTCCCGTGTAGCCCCTTGAAACAACTAGTAGGTCATAGACGCTCTTCGATGTGTGAGGCACTGGCCCTAGCATTACACAAGCCTTGGTAACGCATCAAGGCACGCGTGCTCCTGAAGCCAGACGGCGTATAGGTTCAGAGCGGACAAAACACGATCTGGGACTCGCAGTGGACAGGGCAACTTTGAAAGAAGGGGCCAGTTACAAACCAAACGCGGCTCCGACTGCAGACATGAAACGTGTACACCGGAAGGCGCAACACGTGAGATGCTACATGTTTTCGCACGTGCTTGCGCACATGCATGCATGAGCACACATCTATTTACGCATACGATGCCCTCGCGTATCGACATGTGCAACTCGACCACGTGCATCTGTATATGGCATGTGTATCTGCATCTGTATGCATACACGTGTGGCCGACTCCGGAAACCCCGACCCCAACACGAATACCATCTCTGTGGGACGCATCTCTGCTCCTGCCGGCTTCCGCCAGCTCTTCACGGGCTTCCGCCCGCGGAGCCGTTCCCGCTTCGTCTCCGCCGGCCCTCCGCCGGCCCTCCGCCGAGGATGGGGACACCCTAACTCCTCCGACCCCTGGAAGGCGAGGCCCTCTCTGGAGCGCCTCATGTAGGAACGTACGTATACACACGTGTGTGGCAGTGCCCGTGACTTTCCACACGTGTCCATCAACACATACAGAGAGAGGGAGATACAGATGTGTGGCAATGCCCACGACTTGACATGCGTGTCCATAAACACATCCAGAGAGAGGGAGAGAGAGAGAGAGAGAGAGAGATGGATGGATGGAGGGAGGAGAGGGACGTAGAGGATAGAGCGAGATGGAGGGGCGCCGAGCACTGAACGCCAACGATGCCGTAGGGCCCCGAGGAAGTGGTCGAGGACCCGCGGGGGCCGACGTCACAGGAAGATTGCCACGTCTCGGGAGAGAGAGGTCAAGGATGGAGGGGGGGGTGCGGGCAGCGAGCTGTGTCGTGGAGGGGAATGTCAGGGGCGCTGTGCGGGCGCAATCAGCGATGCTCTGAACGGCAACGATGCTCTGACCCCCGTCGGGGGTACCTCCCCGACGGGGGTCACCCTCGCCTCGTCGTCGCGCCGCGACAGGGGTCGGAGCGCCTTCGGCGCTCGGTGGCTGCCCGCGACGGGGGCCGATGTGGGATTGTCGGCGGGGGTGGCGCCCCCCCGACACTCGCTAAGAAACTCGGAGTAGGGTGGGACCAACTCAAGGGAGCGGCGATCAAAAACCGGTCTTGCGCGAGATTGCGTAACGATCTTACGCGGTGGCTGACGCGGGCCGCCCGCGCGGCACGCCACATCTGAAGCGAGGGCGCTTGCGCGCAAGCCTACGCGGGCAGCTTGCTCGCCAGAGTCGGCGCAGACGGCCCCGCCTTTTGGCGCCGCTCCGAGGGGCAAACGTCGACCTGGATTCGGCGATACGTCGCCGAGGGGCAAACGTCCTTCGGGGAGGAAGGGAGGGGGGAGGAGGAGGAGGAGGAGGAGGAGGAGGAGGAGGAGGAGGAGGAGGAGGAGGAGGAGGAGAGAGGAGGGAGGAGGAGGAGGAGGAGGAGGAGGAGGAGGAGGAGGAGGAGGAGGAGGAGAGGAGGAGGAGGAGGAGGAGGAGGAGGGGAGGAGGAGGAGGGGAGGAGGAGGAGGAGGAGGAGGAGGAGGAGGAGGAGGAGGAGGAGGAGGAGGAGATAGGCCCTGACAGTGAAACCGCGCGCTCCTGGGCTGGGTGGGCGATCGGGCCCCGCGTCGGCGACGGGTGGGCGATGGGGGCTCGAGGCGTCCCCCCCCGTGAGCCCGCCCTCCCCCCCCCCCCCATGCAGTCGGACCCGATTGGGCAGGACGCGCGAGAGGACACGAAGACCCTTCCGAGGGCCACATCGCCACGGGAATGCAGGAAGCATGGGTCGCGAGGCACAGGACACACGGGTACCCTTGCTTCGGCAGGGTCGACCTACAACCTGCCCTCGTCCCTCGCCCCTTTCCCCACCACACCGCGCCCGTGCTCTCTTCCTCCCCCCCGCACTCCCACCCTGTTCTCCTCTCCTCCCTCCGCCGGCCGTCCCGCCCTCGTCGTTGTCCTCCTCCTCCTCTCCTCCTCCTCTTCCTCCTCCTTCTCCTCCTCCTCCTCCTCCTCCGTCACCTCCTCCTCCTCCATCCATCCAGCCATACATCCATCCATTCACCCATACATCCATCCATCCTCCCCCACCCTTAGCCTCTCCTTCCCCTAGCGTTGCCCCATACCCCCTCCATCCGCCCCCCCTTGCCCGCGGAAGCTGGCGGCGGGGAAGCCCGCCGAGGGGCGGCGCTGGAGGCACCGCCAGGGTGCATCCAGCACCGACCCAAGAAATCCGCGTGGAGCTTGGACAACTTTTATGTTTATGCCGTTGGTTGTCCCTCGAGTTTGGAGCGCCCCCGAGCTGTCCCTGGGTCCGTTTTTGATAGTCTTGGGCCCCCCCAGGGGCCGAAATCGGATAATAAGGTTGGATGGAACGAAGAAAAAGCAAATCGTCGGAGAGATCTGGCTTTGGGGGCCACCGAGCCACCCCCAGTGACGCACATTACCTTCAGTGACACTTTGTGCATTCAGTGAACTGATTTAGTCTTCGGTCGGGCATGCCCTCCTAGAGGCAAATTTTGGGCGAACGACGAACACAAGCCAAATAATATGCAAACGTAGCCAACCATAATCGAAACATCGTCCCCCGACTTTTTTTGATTTACTCTCGAATCTATTCGAAGATTCCTCCTGCAGGGGGACATGCCCGACTTAAACAAACATTCGCCTTCGCTTCATTCTTCCCTTCAGCACGGATTCTGCCGTCAGCTCCCTCTCCCCGTGCTCGCAGGGGCCCGCGGCGGTGGCAGGCGGCCTGCTCGCAGGTCGGGTCGCACTGGCACGCCAGGCCCGCGACGAACGTGCCGCAGCCGTATTGCGCACAACTGTGGAGGGGTAGGCGTGAGGAGGCAGCTGCTGGGAGGTTTTCGTCGGAAAGATTACAAGGGGATTGAGCCCCATTGGGGGGCTCTTACGCCGGCGTGGGCCTCGGATTATACTAGCCGGATCAAGCGGGGTTGCGCCAGATTTCGGGCCAGGGCAGAATCAGAGTTTGACCTCCCAGGAGTTGCATCCGAATGGGTGGGTGGGGGGGGGGGGTGCGCCACCAAAGGGAGAGGGACACGCGGAGGGGAGGGGCAAACAAGCCCCAACCCCCGCGTGACGGCACACCTCCCGGCCGTGACTTTTCACGGCGCGAGGGGGTCCCGAAGACCGGAAATTCGCATGGATCTCGGGTAGGGGGGGGGGGGCGGGCTTCATACGTGAATTGTTCCACGTTCCCCGACCCCCCCCCTCCCTGGAGATGGAGGGGAAAGTTGGGCCTTCGGGTTAGGTTGGGGTGGTCTGGTGGGTGGTGAATCGCCGAGCGCGTCTAGCTCGGCCTCAAGTCGGGAGCGGCCAAGAGGGGGGTGTCCAAGAGGGGGGGGGTGCAAATCATGACCGGCGGCGTGTGCGCGGCCCAGCGGGGGGGCCAGGGACGTCATGAAATAAGAAGGGGCGCCAAGAAATCTGGGGAAAATCATGGCCCCCGCCATGAAAAATAAGAAATACCCCGCAGATGCCCCAACAGTAAAAAAAATAGTAAAAAACAGTCTCCCGACCATGTTTTGATTATTCTTGGGGTATTTTTTTTATCTTTCGTCGACAATCCCCCTGTAGGGGGACAGACCCGACATAACCCTAGTCCTGACCCCCCTCTTTGCCGCCCCCGACGAGCGCGCCCAGCTCGGCCCCAGGCGCGCGGACGGCGCCGAACCGGCCGCGCGCCGGGGTTCGCCCAGAGCACGGGCGAGGGCGCGCGCCCCGGCGCGGGGCCTGGGCCGCCGGCGCCCAGCCTTAGGTTCTGGCATGTCCCCCCTGCAGTTATGATTTTGTCGGGCGTGTCCCCCTACAGAGATTCTCGCCAAAAACTAGAACATACCCCCAACAATGCACCACAGGTGTCAAAACATACTAAAAGAATAATCCCAAGACTATTTTTTGTTTTTTTGTCCGTCGAAAATCCACCTGTAGGGGGACACGCCCGACTTAAAGTTATGATGCTCCAACCTACTTTAGCCTTGACCACCAGGAAGAATTTTGAGCGCCTAAAAAGCGTACTGGAACTCAAGGGTCTGAACGTGTCGGGGAGACACTCGCCCGACACAGTTTCGACACTGTTTCGACACTCTGCGGGATTAAGCCGGATTAGGCGGGATTAAGCCGGATTAAACGGGATTAAGCCAGATTTAACCGAATTAAGCCGGACTTCGGACCAGGGCAAAATCAGAATTTGAATTCCCAGGAGTTGCATCCCAAACTCTGGGCATGTTCGGACTCGGAGAGCTCTCGTCGTGCCCTGGGGGCCGTGGCAAAAGCGCGCCTCGGTGTGCACAGCGGTCCCAGTTTGAAGGGGGTCCAGGTAGGCTGAGGACCGACGCGGCGCAAAAATCATGGCGTCGGGGGCCCGGGAAGGGGAGGGAGGAGGGAGGGAGGGAGGGAGGGTCTGGGAAGGGGGAGGGGGGAGGAGCAGGGAGGGAGGGAGGGAGGGGGGGGGAGGGGGGGATACGGTAGGTTCGTGCGGCGTCGGCACGTGCAGAGGTTTTTGACACCGCGTCGATCGTTCAGCCTTGAACCGATCGCGGCCCCGACCGTTCAAAAGCGGCTTCCGTCGTGTCCAGTGGCGCCGCCGTGTCCCTCGGTGTTTCCGCGTCGCAGAGTTCATCCCTGAACGCCTTCGCCCGCGTCACCAGCGCGCCAACGCCGCACGACCCTGCCGTGGCAAAAGGGCGGTCGGCGGATCCACTCGCGGAGCAGGCTTCCAGGGCGCTGGGGGCGCCGACGCCTCGAGGAAGACGCATAGGCGGCGGGCCGAGACCGGCTGCACGCCACAGGTGTCGGGCCCCCCCCGCCCTTCCTGCGCTGGACTCCACATGGTGCCTCGTACGCTTTCCTAGAGGAAGGGCAAAACGATATACACCCAAACTGTTGGCGCTCCGCGCGGATTTCTTGGATCTGACCCCGCTCTCTGGCGCGCGGAGCGCGCAGGGCGGCGCCAGCGGGGGTGTCCCAGCGCAGATCCGAGAAATCCGCGCGGAGCGCCAAAAGTTTATGTTTATGGCGTTTTTTATTCTTCGATTTCCGCAATTGGTCGACTAGCTCTAATTGCTTCGAGCGCGAGCTTCGTCAGCTTTGAGCTCCATCTGCAGCACTAGCGACACCGCGTTGGCGCCCTCTCTAGTGCTGTAGTTGGAGCTCCCTACGGGGCACGACCCTCGTGAGGGTTGTGGGTGTTGGGGCCGCGTGCCTGTGCGCACGTCAGCCGAACCAAGCAGGGCAACTCTGTGCGGGCTCCCTCACTGGCGCCGTAGGTGGGAGCCCCTACGCCACGAAAGTGTATACACAGACGCCGTCCGTCGAATTCAGCATGTATCTTCCGGGAGGGCGGCGGTGTATAAAGTCGCTGGCCCTCAGTGGTGATTTATGCACCGCCGCTCCTCCTGAGGCCCAGGAGTAATCCATTGGAGGGCGTGTGTACATGATGATGATGCTGATGATGATGATGATGATGACCGTGATGATGATGATGATGATGATGATGATGATGATGATGATGATGATGATGATGGTGATGTTGATAATGATGATGCTGATGACCGTGATGATGAGAATGATGATGACGATGCTGATGCTGATGATGATGATGATGATGATGATGATGATGATGATGGTGCTGCTGCTGATGATGATAATGATGATGGTGATGATGATTCTGTGATGGTGTGTTCTGTCCGTATATATATATATATATAGATATATGCATTGTGTGTATATGTATATAACAATATCAGAGTGAGGGGGCTGAGCCGAACGGTCATTCACTGTCACTGGGTGCGTGGCTGAAGTGAATTCCGCGATGCGGATTTTTGTTGTTTTTGTTGCTGTTGCTGTTGCTGTTGCTGTTGCTGTTGCTGCTGCTGCTGCTGCTGTTGTTGTTGTTGTTGTTGTTGTTGTTGTTGTTGTTGTTGTTGTTGTTGTTTGTGTTTGTTGTTTGTTGTTTGTTGTTTGTTGTTGTTTGTTGTTGTCGTCGTCCCACCCGCGACCCGCCCCGCGACCCACCCGCGACCCACCCCGCGACCCACCCGCGACCCACCTGCGACCCACTCGCGACCCACCCGCGACCCACCCCGCGACCCACCCGCAACCCATCCCGCGACCCATCCGAGACCCCCCCGGCGACCCACCCGCGACCCACGGGTGACCCACCCGCGACCCACCCGCGACCCACCCGCGACCCACCGCGACCAACCCGCGACCCACCCGCGACCCACCCGCGACCCACCGCGACCCACCCGCGACCCATCCGTGACCCACCCGGCGACCCACCCAAAATTTTCGGCGCCTGCAGCGGGCTTCTTTTGAATTCGTTCCAGGTGGAAAACCTGAGACTCACCCGCGACCCAAACCGCGCCCGCGACCCACCCGCGACCCACCGCGACCCACCCGCGACCCACCCGCGACCCACCCCACGACCCACCCAAAATTTTCGGCGCCTGCGGCGGGCTTCTTTTACATTTGTTCCAAGTGGAGAACCTGCGGCCCACCCGCGACCCAAACCGCGGTCAGTGTACAAATCAAAATGTTCGGCGCCTGCGGCGGGCTGTTTTTGAATTTCTTCCAGGTGGAGGTGGAGAGCCCGCGACCCAAACTACGTTCACCGAACAAGTCAAAACTTCGGCGCCTGCGGCGAGATTCTGTTGCATTTGTTCCAGGTGGAAAACCTGCAGCCCAAACCGCGTTTAGTTTACACATCAATATTTTCGGCGCTTGCGGCGGGCTGTTTTTGAATAGATTCCAAGTGGAGGTGGAGAACCCGCGCCCCCACCCGCGACCCACCCGAAATTTCCGGCACCAGCGCCAGGCTTCTTTTACATTCGTTCCAAGTGGAGAACCTGCGACCCACCCGCGACCCAAACCGCGTTCAGCGTACAAATCCAAATTTCTGGCGCCTGCGGCGGGCTGTTTTTGAATAGATTCCAGGTGGAGATGGAGAGCCCGCGACCCACCCGCGACCCAAACTACGTTCACTGAGCAAGCCAAAAAATTCGGCGCCTGCGGCGGGCTGTTTTTGCATTCGTTCCAGGTGGCCCACTAGCGATCCCCCCCGCGCTGAACTTGTCAGAGCACGACGACGACGATGAGGACGAGGACGCGGACGAGGAAGAGGAGGAGGAGGAGGAGCAGGAGGAGGAGGAGGAGAAGGAGGAGGAGGGCGCCATCGACAAGGAAGGTGAGGGCCACGAGGTCCCCCGGCTCGACGCCCGCGTCGCCCGCGCCCGCCCCCTCACTCTTACCCGCAATTGCGGGGTGCTGCGTACGTGTGTGGCGGAGATCCGCGCGAGAAGCGGGCGGGGATTAGCGGGGCGACGCTGTGCGGGCGGCGCCCTCGCTGGTGCCGCACGGTGGAGCCCCCCGTGGGGCACGGTCCGTGCGAGGGGCTTGCTTGCGGGGATGGGCGGGGCGGCGCCATGCAAGCGTGCCTGCTGGTGCAGGAGGTGGGAGCCCCCTCTGGGGCACGGTCCCTGTGAGGGGTGTGCGGCAGGGCTGGCCCTGAACGTTGTTTTTCGTTTTGTTTTCGTTATGTGTTTCGTTTTGCTCTGCCTGTTCCCCTTGTACTTGCCCTGCCAACGCGAAAAACAAAACACAGCCGAAGTCCAGCAAACCAGCGTTTAGGTCCAGCCCTGGCGTGCGGGGATGGACGGGGCGGCGCGATGCGGGCTCCCTCACTGGCGCCGCAGGTGGGACCCACCCCCTCGCCAAGGGCCCGATCCGTGCGAGAGGTGGGCGGGAATAGGCCGGGAGCCGCTACCCATGGGCGCCCTCGCTGGTGCCGCGTGAGGGGTGTGCCAAAATTTGGCGGCGCGCTGGGGGGGGGAGGCAGAGGCAGGAGAGCCCAGAATCGAATCGATAAGTCGGATCGGCGATGGAAATGAATCGGATCGGCAGCAATCAGCAGCCGAGTCGGGCGAGGTCGAATCGGCGGGAAAATCGGCAAGCTGGTAGGCCCCCATTGAGACATCGGGATCCGGATCGGAATCCCAAATCGAATCGCGCCGGGATCGGAAGCCATCGCAGCCGCATCGCATCGCAAGATGAAGGAATCGAGGCGAGCCCTGCAGCGGGGGGCCAGCCATCTCCGAAGCCGCAGACGGCGCACGGACTTCCGAGAAACCCCGCCGCCTTCACAGGATTAGGTCGGGCGTGTCCCCCTGCAGGCGGAGATTGGACGAGAAACCAAAAGTCAACATAATTATGTCCGAAAATGGTAGAACAATGATCGAACGATCGTTTTACTATTTTCGAATGTTCCTCCTGTGGAGGGACACGCCCGACTTCATCCCAGGAGGCCGGCGCCCTCTGCCCCCGGGCGCGGCGTGGAGGAGTGGCGGGGCAGGCGGAGAGGAGCGCACCCACGGATGCGCGGGCAGCCTCGAGAGCACTGTGTCTGAGCCTCGAAAGGCCTAAGGTCACTAGGACGACGAGCTCGAGGACGAGCTCGAGCTCGACCCAGGGCTGGACGACTCCTGCCCCTGGCCCACACGCCCACAGCCCACAGACCACTCATTGCCTGTTGCCTCCTTACCCTCCTCCTCTCCTCCCTGGTACAACATCCCTCCCTTCTCCCTCCTGCAACATCCCTCAACGATGCGCCCTCTGATACTCGAGCTATCCGCCGGCCCCCTTGTGGGGCCACCAGGCTGTAGGGCGAGGGTTTGCTGCTCCCTGCGCTAGTTGCAGGTTCCAGTTTCCACTGTTGCAAGTTTGCTTTATGCTTCCTACTGTAAACTGTTACTGTCCGCGCGAGGAGGGGGAGCCGAGAAGGAACCTAGTTACCACGCTCGAGTCGCGTGCTCTGAATCCCTGGGGGGGCGTGGGACACGCGCAAATACATGAAATTCGCGCCCCCGAGGCCATACACCATCGTAAATTACACAAGGTTCGCGTCCCCGAGGCCATACACCCTTGTGAATTACACTATATTCGCGTCCCCGAAGCCATAAACCCTTGCAAACTACGCCATAGTAGTATGCCCGCAGCAATGAACCCGAGACACTTATACAATACTTGCGTGACCGAGGCCACAAACGCTCGTAAATCACGCGATGTTCGCGTCCCCGAAGCCATACACCCTCGTAAATCGCGTTTCCGAAGCCATAAACCTGCGTACATGACTCAATACTTGCGACCCCGAAGCCATAAGCCTTCGTACATTACACAATAATCACGTGTCCGAAGCCATAACCCCCCGTACACTACGCAATCTTCGCGTCTCCGAAGCCATACACTTGCGTACATTACACTATCTTTGCGACCCCGAAGCCATACACCCTAGTACATTACGCACTATTCGCGTATCCGAAGCCATAACCCCTCGAACAATAACACCGAATTCAACAATATCACCATCATCTCAACTTGTCTTGCCGATTACTCACCGTCTTCGCGTGAAGTCCCGACGCTGCTTCACGGCGGCGCCAAGGCCCCATGCTTTCGCTCTTGCATTGCCCATTCTCCGAGAGAGGGGGCCAGCGGCAGGGGGCGAATCCCTCACGGATCGTTGAGCAGCTGTGCTCCCTTTGCAGCTGCGCTTGCGATGTAGAAAACCTCGGGATTCGGAGCAGCTGCGCAGCCCTGGAGCGGCAGCGGTGGCGGCAGAGCGGGGGCGGGACTCCCACCGAAGGCCTGCGGCAGGAGCGGCGGCAGGGATCCTCGCCATCGCTCGGACGTCCCTTCCCCGTGCACTCTTCGGTCGTGCGTGGGTGGTCCGCGCGGTGGTCCAGGGAGGCTCCTCGCGGGTCCTCGCCGGGGAAGGAGGCACACGTCCGAGCGATGCCGAGACGGAAAGGGAGGACGGGGTGCTGCGCGCCCGCGACGCCACGGGAAGAAAGCGAGGGCCCAACTCCACGGGAGGGTTGGGGTGGCACACGTGCTGATCCTGTCTTGAACTACTCTTCGCCAGCGTTTTTTTTGGTTGTTGTTGTTTTTCGCCAGCGAAGAGTCTTGAAGTATTCGCCAGCGATTTTGCACACAGTGGCGTCCATCTCGCGACGTGCGAGGGAGGCAGGAAACCGTCCCCCCGTCCCTGCCCTCTCCGTCCCCCTTACCTCCTCGTTCCCCCTCTTCCTGTGGCTCGATGTGCTGTAACCCATGCGTTCGAGCACCCCTCCCAGCCCCAAGGACGACGATGGCGAGAACGAGAACGAGGACGACGACGACGACGAGAACGACGACGACTGTGACAATAGAAGGAGAAACATCTGCATGAGCATCAACTTGCGGCGAGGGTCCGCGCAAATTTCTTACATCGGCGCTGGACCCCCCTCCCTGGCGCGCGGAGCACGCCAGGGGCCGCCAGGAGCGGCGCCAAAGGCGCCGCCTGGGGTCCAATGCCGATCAGAGAAATACGACTGGACCTCCCAAAACTTCTGTCAATGCCTTTCTTGTTCCTGGAGTGGGCTCGTCTCGTCCGTCTCCTCCTCATCCTCGGAGGAGGGGGAGAAAGAGGACGGTGACGAGGAAGAGGACAACGACGAGGAGAACAATGACGACGATGACGAGGGCGAGCACAACGACAATAACGACGACGATGACACTGACAACGACAATGACAGCAACAACGACGACGACGACGACGACAACGACGGCGACGACGAAGACGACGACGACGATGACAGCGACAACGACGACAACAACGGCGACGACGACGGCGACGGCGACGACGACGACTGCGAACCTCGGCGCCGCGACTGGCGCCAGGGGCGCCGACGCGGATGCCGTCCGCACAGCCGGCGGCGGCGCTGGAGTGCCATCCTGGCCGCGGCCGCCGCCGCCCGCCGGCCCGCCGTCCTGGCCGCCGCCGCCGGCGCAGGCTGCAGCGGCGCCGCCACGGCCCAGGCCTTCTCGTTATGTCCGTGGCGGCATATTGACGACAATGATGACGATAATGACGACGTAATGATGATAATGACGATAGTGACGATAATGATGGCGATAATGACGATAATGACGACAATGGTGACGATAATGACGACAATGGTGACGATAATGACGACAATGAGGCCCGAAACAGCGCTCCGGAGTAGCAAGGAGAGCACTGTAGAGAGGTCTGTGTGCTACAGGGAATGACGGGTGCTACAGAGGAGTACTCCAGAGGGTATGAAAAGAGAAAGGGGTTCTACGGAGGGAGACCAAAAGGCCCACGAGGGAGACCATGAGGGAGCACTGAAGGGGGGGTGCTGGAAGGAAGTAGCTACTAAAACGAGCGAAGGAACGAAGCAGCCGCCGCCGGGAAGCCGCCGTCCCTTCAACGGAGGCTGGCGCGTTAGTCGCGCGCAGGCCTTCTGCGAAGGCCACTCGGTGTGGGATCGGGCCAGGAAATCATGAAACTTGAAACGTTTGCACGAGACGTCGTGCGTCCATCGCCAGGCGTGCTTCATAAAACTGCTCTTTTCTCCTTCCAAGCAATCTCACTCGATGCCGCGTGTGCCCACGAGCAGTAACTTCCAGACCTGCAGGGATCCCCGTTGTGAAAAAACAAGCGACGGTGAGGCTCCCGGCGCAGTGCAAGATGCTCGTCGTCGTCGTCGTCGTCGTCGCCGGCGCCGTCGTCGTCGTCGTCGCTGATGCTGCAGCGGCCACAATAGCCGCTGTTGCCACCGCCAGTGGTGCTGTCACCACAGGCGCCGACGGCGTTGGCGCGTCACGGCAGCTCAGGCCTCGAGTCAATGCCAGGGGTAAGCCACTTTAAGACGAAGGCGGGGGGAGGATACAATCGGGTGAAGATACATTGGAAGTCTCTGAGATCTGGCGGCTCTTGAAGATATCTCGGGCGCCGCTGCCTTCTCAGAGCGCTCCATAACGCTCTGGAACGGAGTTGTCCTCGTCCTGGCCCCGTCCGATCTGTCCAGCCTGAGCTGGATCGAACCCGGCTCGGGCGGGCCCCAGCTGGTTCCAGCGAGCCGAACCGAATCGGGATCTCGGCTGTAGCCTGCGAACAGAATCGCATCGAATCGGATCGCAGGCGGTCCTACCTGTCGGAAGCGCCTTCCACATCCATCGCATCCAGATTCTACCAATGCGCGTCTGCATCTGCCCAGCGTGCGCGCTGCGGCAATATGGCCGCCGTTGCGCTAGAGCTGCAGCGGCTGGCCAGGAACTATGGCACACCAAGGGTGCGAGCAAATGCAGGCCTACGGTATCGGCGCAGAAAAAACAAATGCTTGCGCTGGCAGACGCACTCTTGCAGTGTCCGTCGGCACGTGCCGCACAACGCCGCGCGACTGCGTTGGGGTTGCGAGGGCAGGACACGGGGCTGGCCCAGGGTATCAGGAAGCCAAAAGAGGGCGCGGCAATGGGGTCAGCAGACTGGATTCCGCCCGCCCCAGGAAGGTGAGGGAGAAGGGGGAATCGCTCGACTCTTGACGCAGGCAGGCGGCTAAACCAGACTGGGACCCGGGAATCCAGAACCACTTGCTCTCAACGACCGACGGGTCACCTTGCGGAAACACGCGCGCGGATTCCCTGGGTCAGCGCGGGAACTTCCACCTCACGCACCTGGGGAGACCAAAAGGTACCCCTACCGCTTCTCCCCGGAGCTTTCCCGGGGCGCGTTCCGACCAGGACTTCGAGGCGAATCCAGCTGTGGCGACGAGGGCCTCCCAGGAGGCCCCAAGCAAGGGAACACGAGGCCAGGGGTAGCGGTAGGGGTGCCTTTTCCTCCTCTGAGGGTCGGCGCGGGAGCTTCCCCCTCACGCACCGCCTCCTCTGCCGTGGGGGGGGAAGGGGGAGCGGCATCCGGCGCCGACCTGTGCCAGCCGCGCGGGCCCGCGGACCTCCGAAGGTATACCGCGGGGCGCAGAGGGACATGCGCAGTGCTGCGTGGCCCCCTCGGCAGCGTGCGCCCGACCCGGACGTAGAGCACACCCGTCCTGCATTGGCGGCGAGCGAGGGGGGGGGGGGGAAGTGAGGAGGGGAAGGCCTTCCCAGAAGGCTCGGAAGTCCCCCGGCCCTCTGAAGAGCTGTCGGAGCCTTCCCCGAAGACGCACACGGCACTTCTCAGCAGGCGCGATGGCTTCTCAGAAGTCCCGCCGCCTCCTGAGCAGGCCTTCTCAAGATGAGTAGACAATCTCAAGGCAACGCAGCAGAAGTCTGCGCACTCGTTGTTTTATCAGCGCACGGGCACTCGTTCAGAAGATACTGGTGTGTGTGTGTGTGTGTGTTGTGTGTGTTGTGTGTGTTTTGTGTGTGTGTGTGTATGTGTGTGTGTGTGTGTGTGTGCGCTTCCCTCTCACTTCCCCCCATCGCTCACCGCCGATTCTCGTATCTCGTTTCCCGCGCTCTACAGCCAGACGGCGCCGACCACGGAACACTTACACATATACGACCACCCTTCGGGCGGTAAGGAGAGTCGGGAGGGAGAGAAACCAACGCTTCACTGGATCGATCTTTCTGTCGACTCTACGATCGATCTCACAATCGAACTCACTATGGATCGCACAACCCTCTCACGTTGGATCTCACTATCGATCTCACAATCGATCTCACCATCGATCTCACTGTCGATCTCACTGTCGATCTCACTATCAATCTCACGATCGATCTCACTATTGATCTCACGATCGATCTCACGGTCGATCTCACCATCGATCCCACTATCGATATCACTATCGATCTTACTATCGATCTCACAATCGAACTCACTATTGATCGCATAACCCTCTCACGTTCGATCTCACCATCGATCTCACGGTCGATCTCACTGTCGATAACACAATCATTATCACGATCGATCTCACTATCGATCTCACGATCAATCTCACTATCGATCTCACTGTCGATATCACTGTCAAGCTCACGGTCAATCTCACCATCGATCCCAGTATCGATCGAAGTATCCCTCTCACTATCGATCCCACTATCGCTCTCATTATCCCTTTCACATTGGATATCACTATCGATCTCACTGTCGATTTCACTACCCCGTTCTCTATCGAACCCACTGTTGGCCTCACTATCGATCTCGCAATCGATTTCACTATCGCTCTCACTATTTGCCGCACACTCGATATCACCATCTACCTCACTATTGATCTGACTATCGATCTCACTCTCGGTCTCACTATCGATCTCCCGATCGATATAACTATCGATCACTACCGATCTCACTATCGATTTCACGATCGCTCTCACTATCGATTTCACTATCGATCTCACGGGACACCACGGGACACCACGGGGCACCGCGGGACACCGCGGGACACCACGGGGCACCGCGGGACACCATCGGAACACCACGGCGGGGCACCGCGGGACACAACGGGACATCGACGGGACACCGTCGGAACACCACGGCGGGACACCGACGGGACACTGACGGGACGCTAGCGGGACACCGACGGGACACTGACGGGACGCCAACGGGACAGCGACGGGACACGGACGGGACAGCGACAGGACATTTACGAGACAACGACGGGAAACCGACGGGACAGCGACAGGACACCTACGGGACAGCGATGGGACAACGACGGGACAGCAACCCGACGGCGACGGGACACCGACGAGACCACGACGGACACCACGGTGGGACAACCTGGCCCCGCACGCCCACCGGGGAGGGAGGAGGGATGGTCAACGGCTCTCGACCCGCCCTGGCCACAGCGGAGCCACTCCTCTCGCCCGCCCGCGCAGCTTCGCCTCGCGCTCACGCGCGGCACGAACCCGAAACCGAAACCGATCTCCCTGTGGGGGGCTCTCCCTTCCACTTCGACCTCAGACCCACACCTCCGACTGTAAGATTTCTGGGCGCGCGCGCGTCGCCCCTTCGGGGGCGACATACATAATATTAGTATGTTTGGCATCATCGTCCGTCGTTGACCCAGTCGTCGGTCGTCGTCGTCGTCATCGTCCGTTCCCACACGCATCGGGAGCGCCCCGGATCGGCGGCACTGGCCGGAGGCCATTACAATATTAGTATGTTTGGGTGCCGCCGATGCCGTGCGATTGGATCCTCAGGATGCGCGGTGAACACGCTGCTCGGCCTTGCTCTCCTGCCCGGCTCTCCCGTCAGCAGGAGCAGGACGTATCCGCGGAGGCGCGTTCTGGACACTCCGCCAGGGCACCGTGCCGCCAGCCTCCGCGCGAAACCGCGGCCCCGCACCCTCAGGAGCGTGCTCGGACAGCCGACGATCCCGTTTGACTGTCAACTGATGCTGCTTTCTGCTCCTCGACGGGCTGGCGCCTCCCGAGAGGGCGGCCGGGCGTCCTCGGCGTCCCCGTCGGCGCCCTCCTCCTGCTCCTCGCCCTCCTCGCTGGCCTCGGCGTCCGCGCCGTCCTCGGCGGCTCCGCCCTCCCCCCCCCTCCCCGCGCGCGCGGCCCGCGTTCGGCTGTGAGCCCGCCCCGCCGCCGCCCCGAGGGCGGCCACGGGAGGGGGAGCCGACGGCTTGAAGACGGCACAGCCCACCCCCACCCCCCAGCGTGGACCCCCCCCCTCCCGACGTGATGCTTCGGGAGGTCGTGGCTGGGAGTGAGGGTGGCTTTGGCCCCCAGAACCATCCAGCCATGACCCCCTGGATCTCCAGGTCGGGAGTGGGAGCGCCTGGGAGCGCCCATGGGGAGCGCCTGGGAGCGCCTGGGAGCGCTTGGGAGCGCCTGGGAGCGCTTGGGAGCGCCTGGGAGCGCTTGGGAGCGCCTGGGAGCGCCTGGGAGCGCTTGGGAGCGCTTGAGAGCGCCTGGGAGCGCCGGGGAGCGCCTCCCGGCTGGGGGTGGGGGGTGGGCTGTGCTGTCCTCACTGCTTGCATGGCGGCAACCACGGCGCGGCGGAGATCCCCTCCGCTGGCGCGGGCGCGCCCCGAGTCCCGGACGGGGCCTGCTTCGGGCTCGGGGGGCGGGCCGGGGGCGGCGAGGGAAACCGTCCACAAACCACTCGAGATCGAGGTGGTCGCCCCTGACTTGTTCGCACAGTTCGGCCCCAATCGAGGCAGGTGACGGACCGAACTCAGGCACGCTCGCGTCGTGAACAGAAATCGCGGCGGGCAACCTTTTGGGCGTCGCTCCCTGGGGGGGGGAGAAAGGTGCCCCCCTCTCGGGTCCTCGAGGCCTCCTTCTGGGTCCTAAAGGGCTCCACCAGGGGCCCTCAAGGGCTTCTTTTCTGCGGCCCTCGCTGCCCCCGATGATCGCCCCCCACCCCCCCCCCCCCACACCACCACATTACGCTTAAGTCGGGCGTGCCCCCCTACAGGGGGATTTTGGGCGAAAAATTAGAAATACAAAAACATGCCCCCCAATGATTAAAAAATGATCAACAAATCGTCCCCAGGCTATTTCTGGAGGGGCGGGTGCAAATCATGACCGGCGGCATGTGCGCGGCCCAGCGGGGGGGCCTGGGACGTAGTGAAATAAGAACAGGCGCCATGAGATCTGAGGAAAAATCCTGGCCCGCGCCATGACATCCCCCCCCCCCTCCCGAGTCATCACCCCCCTCTTTTCCGCTCCCGACTGCTGGCACTCTCGACCTCCGTCGGGCCCTCCCCTGAGCTCCGGGGGACCGCAAGAGCGTGCGGGCTCGGGACGGAGAGCGGGCCCCGCACAGAAACAGGGCCGGGACGTAAGTCGGGCCTGTCCCCCCTACAGGGAGATCTTGGAGGAAACATGAAACAATAGTCATCAAATACCCCCACAATGCGCAAAACATAGAAACATAGTCCCCACGCTATCTTTTGAATCTGTTATGGGAGATCTTGGAAGAAAAATGAAAAAATAGTCAACAAATACTCCAACTTGCGCCAACAAATAATAGAAACATAGTCCCCACACTATGTTTGGACTATTTTTGAAGATCCCTCCTGCAGAGGGACAGGCCCGACTTAAGCCGGGATCTCAGGGGACCCCGAAAGTTCAGGACGCCAGAACTCCGCTGAGATCCGACGTCGCGGAAAAGGTGCAACTAAAACGAAGCAAAGACGAGGATGACATGGGATGAGGATGAAGCGGACATCTCCGAGATCTAGCGGCTCTGGAGGATGTCTCGGGCGACGCGGCCTTCTGAGAGCGTTCCAGACCGCTCTGAGAGCGTTCCAGAAAGCTCTGGAACGGACGCATCCTCGTCCTAGCCTCGTCCGAGCAACATCGGGACAACGACTTGTCATGCGAGCCGGATCGACTTGTGATGTCCCTGGGGCCCGAAGCCGAGCGGCCCCCCGGTATGGAAAGGTGCTGCGCCCGGATCTCAGGGTCTGAGACGCAAGTGTCCCAGGCAGTCCAACGGGGCCCGAGCCGATCGGCAAAACAGTGGACAAGAAAACGATCACGAGACCTCCAAGCAATCTTGTTTGACGAGGCCCGTGAGACCCCCCACAGAAGTAGACCCACCCCTCCTCCTTCTCCTTCCTCTCCTCCTCCTACTCCTTCTCCTCCTCCTCCTCCTCCTTCCTCCTCCTCCCTCCTCCTCCTCCTCCTTCCTCCTCCTCCTCCTCCTCCTCCTCCGCCTCCTCGTTCCTCCTCCTCCTCCTCCTTCCTCCTTCCTCCTCCTCCCTCCTCCTCCTCCTCCTCCCTCCACCTCCCTCCTCCTCCTCATCCTCCTCCTCCTCTCTCCTCCAGGGGGGGGGGAGCGAGCGAGCGAGCACCTCGTGGCGCGCCTCGTGGAGGCCGCCCACGCGGGGCACCGCGCCGGCGGGGCGGGAGGGGCAGCACGGCAGCCCTCGCCGAGGCAGCGCCGACGCGCCCGCCAGGGGAGCAGCAGAGCTGCACGCCCCGACCTTCCGAATGGGCGTCGGGGGGGCGCCGCCCACCCAGGCCGCCCACGCGGGGCACCGCGCCGGCGGGGCGGGAGGGGCAGCACGGCAGCCCTCGCCGAGGCAGCGCCGACGCGCCCGCCAGGGGAGCAGCAGAGCTGCACGCCCCGACCTTCCGAATGGGCGTCGGGGGGGCGCCGCCCACCCAGCCCAGGAGCGCGCGGCGGAGGAGGAGGAGGAGGAGGAGGAGGAGGAGGAGGAGGAGGAGGAGGAGGAGGAGGAGGAGGAGGAGGAGGAGGAGAGAGGAGGAGGAGGAGGAGGAGGAGGAGGAGGAGGAGGAGGAGGGAGGAGGAGGAGGAGGGGGAGGAGGAGGAGGAGGAGGAGGAGGAGGAGGAGGAGGAGGAAAAGGGAGGGGCCGAGCTCCAGGTGTGCCCCGATGGCCCACCCAGCCCAGGAGCGCGCGGTTTCACCGTCGTGGCTGGACCTAAGCAGTGCTTTTCGTTTTCGTTTCGTCTTCGTTTTTTCCTCGTTTTGTCTTGAATTCGCCTTTGCTGCAAAACGACATCGAAACGAAAACGGCCCACGAAATCGCCAAAACACCGTTTAGGTCCACCCCTAGTTCTACTGTCGGGGCCTGTCGCCAATCTATCGGCGACGTATCGCCGAATCCAGGTCGACGTTTACCCCTCCGAACGGCGCCCAAAGACGGGGTCGTCTGCGCCGACGCTGGCGCGCAAGCTGCCCGCGTAAGCTTGCGCGCAGGGCGTGCCGCGCGGGCGGCCCGCGTAAGCCACCGCGCAAGGTCGCCATCGCCATGCCATCACGCGCAAAACCGGTTCTTGATCGTCGCTCCCTTGAGCCGGTCCCACCCTACTCCGAACTTCTTAATAAGCGTCGGGGGGGCGTCACCCTCGCCGACAGCACCACATCGACCCCCGTCGCGGGCAGCCACCGCGCGCCGAAGGCGCTCCGACCCCCGCCGCGGCGCGACGACGAGGAGAGGTTGACCCCCGTCGGAGGGTGAGACCTCCCCACGCATATTAAGAAACCTGCGGAGGACTGCGCGGTTTTCCCGGAGGAGGACCGCGCGGTTTTCCCGGATCGGCGCTGGGACCCGCTGGCGGCGCCTCTGGCGCCGCCTCTGGCGCACTCCGCGCGCCAGGGGATGGGGTGGGAGGAATATGAGAGAGAGGAAGACAGAATGAGCAGGAAGAGGGGGGAGGAGGAGGAAGAGGAGGAGGAAGAGGAGGAGGAGGAGGAGGAGGAGGAGGAGGAGGAGGAGGAGAGGAGGAGGAGGGGGGAGGAGGAGGGGGAGGAGGAGGGGGGGAGGAGGAGGAGGAGGAGGAGGAGGAGGAGGAGGAGGAGAAGGATGATGAGGAGGAGGAGGAGGAGGAGGAAGGGGGGCAAAGAGGGAGGGGGAAGGAAGGCCGCTCCTGCGCGCCCTCGCCGATCGCCCACTCCGGGACGTCGAGCGCGGGCGCGGCCAACGGCTCCCCTCGCTGGCGGCGGGGGAGGGGTTGGGGCCCCTCGAAAAGAAGCGTCCTCGTCCCCTCGTCCCGGGGGGCCGGGCTTCGATGCTTCGGGGATCAAGATTCTTGGATCAAAGCTCTTGGATCGACGATCGAGGATGAAACTCTTGAGCGCCTTTGGAGGTCTCGAAGCGCCTCCGTCGGGCGGCCTGCAGAGGCCGCCATACGACGATGGCCGGTCGGTCGGTCGGCAGTCGCTCGGTCGGACGGTCGGAGGGTCGGTCGGTCGGTCGGTCGGTCGGTCGGTCGGTCGTCGTCGTCGTCGCCGCCGTCGTCGTCGTCGTCGTCGTCGTCGTCGTCGTCGTCGTCGTCCTCGTCGTCGTCCTCGTCGTCGTCGTCGAGGCCTGTCCTGGGGGCGTCCAGGGGCTTGTGGCAGCTGTTCGGGCGCCTGTTCACTGGGGGGGCATCAGAGGACCCCCAAAAGGCCTTCCAGAAGTCCGAAGCGGCCCCAGGAGGCCCCCAAAGAGGCCCCGAGAGGCCCCAAGACACAACCGAAACCGCCTCCCAGAGGCTTCCGAAAGACCTCCAAAGATAGACCCGCAAGCATCCAACAGGCCTCTCACATACAACCTAGGCGCGGTGGTGGGAATAGATCCGCCGTCCCCTTTGGTCTTGCCACATGGGTACACGTCGCGGAAAACGTTGGTTTGTGATGGTTCTTGTCAACGTTCCCAATGGCAGAGCATTTTCTTAGGGTGGAGGGCTTAGGGTGAAATCCATACGGGCTTTTAGCACCTCGAAAATGTCCGTCTTGTGATTCACCTTTTGCAGATTCAAGCCTCGAAAATCAATCGAAACGACACTTCAGATTTCACCCTGTGCCCTCCACCCAAAAAATGCTTCCAGAGGCCGTGAGGGGCCTCTTTCAGGCCCACGCTCCCCTGCAACCCTCGACCCCCCCCCGAGCCGCTCATTGCCGCTGCCTCCTCCCTCCCTGCGATGCTGTTTTCTGACTTTGCCCATGGTCTTCGCGCTATCGTGTGGTCTTTTTTGCCCATGCGCAGTCTGGGTGCGGCCTCTCCAGCCGGCCGCCCCCCACCGAGCGCCCGAACCGACTGGGGACTCTGCGGGGTCTGGGCGGCAAGGGGAGCGAGGGGGTCGACTACAAGCAAGAGTGACCCTGGGTAAGAGTGACCTTTGGTGCGCGGCTTTTTCGGGGTCCGCGGGGGGGCCAAACACAAGCGCGCAGGACGCCACTGCCGCCTCGCGTTCGGCGATCGGGGGAACCCATTGGGCCCGCACCAAAGGTCACTCTGGCGAAAGGTCACTCTTACGTCTAGTTGAGGGGGGAACGTCAGGGACCAGCTCACCCGGGGGAGAGCAGTCGAGCGCCGGAGTCACCAGCACATCGCCGAGGCAGATCGTCGACAAGCCCCCGATAGCGAGCCCCCGTGCTCGAGGGCGGGGTGGGCTATCGCCCCTCCTCCTCCTCCTACTCCTGCTCCTCCTCCTGCTGCTCCTCCTCCTCCTGCTGCTCCTCCTCGCCCCTCCTCCTCCTGCTGCTCCTCCTCCTCCTCCTCCTCCTGGACCTCGTCCTCCTCCTCGTCCTCGTCCCTCAAGCACATGCGGCTCGAGGGCTTACGTTGTGGTTTTGGCTCTATCGGGTAGGCCTTGAATCGTTCCTCGGTGCCTCGCAGTGGCGCTTGAGTGGCACCCGCCGCCGAGGCCAGCGAGCCTAGGTTGTCGGGTTGGCTAAATCGAGGAGGCTCCGGAGAAACGTTCATGCGCGGTACGTGCGAGAAGGACGGTCAGAGGCAGCAGGAAGCTTGGCTGTGGGCGCCGAATCCCGACCCATCTTCTACTGTGCTGGTTTTGGCGCATGCGATAAGTGCGAACACATTTGGACTGCTCAACTTTTGCCGAATGCGATGTGGGAACAGAAGCCCAGAAGCCTGACCCGACTGTCATTAGCTACAATGCTCGGATCAGCAAGTGCGGGAAGGGCGGACAGAAACTATGGAAAACCGCTGCTGGGCGAGATGGCAAGGCGTCGCGCGAGCCGCCCCCCATCCGCTACAAAGCTTGGACCATAGCGTGCGAGAAAGGCGAACTGTGGCAGCAAGCAGGTATGTGGCTGGAGCAACACGCGGTCCCATCAGCATGCTGTCGCCTATCATGCCGTAGTGGGCTAGCGTGCCAGCTTGGGCTCACATCGTATTGTCTCCGCGGCCCGTCGGGGCGTTCTCAAGTACAATGCCGCATTGGGCCAACCGTGTGCTTTTGTCATCTGGGTCGTAATTTTGCCGTTCATCGTGCAGAGTGTCTTGATTCACAATGGGTTCGGTCTCTCCGCGTCTGTGTTGTACACCACGGGCGGAGGTATTCAAGTTTTTCTATCTATCCCACGTGCGGAAAGGTGCCGAGGAACATGAGGTGCGTCCAATAAGGTGAAGGCCTTCTCCGAAGTCTGATGTCAATGATGTTCACGAGTGGTGGGCCGTGGATGTTCACAATGTCTGTTGTTTGGTGGTGGCTTCCATGTGTGTGTGTATGTGTGTGTATTTGGGCTGCTTGCAATATTTCCTGGCTGGGCCGTGATATTTCACATTCGCTTTGCTCTGGGAGGTTGTGTTTGTCAATCATGGCAGTTCATGGAATTATTCTCCCAGTGCGTGCGCGTGCTCATCCATGTCGTCTCGTAGTTCCACGAGCTCAGGGCACGTGTGTGGTTGTATA
>CAUYUJ010017015.1:655676-708176 GCA_963575745.1 Prorocentrum cordatum | reverse complement strand
GGCACTTGGGGCAACTTTGCGCGAAACGATCTGCGGAGGGCCGCGAGAAGGCGATCAGTCATGTTCCCAATCAACTTCCCAGACAGCTCTCCTGTAGCACGATGGTACTTCGAAGCCTCCAGAGACTCACGGGCCCATGATGAACCATGTCCCCGGAAGGCTTTCTGGGGACATGGTTTGTTGGGGTGTGTTGGGGGGTCTCTTGGGCGTTCCCTGGGGGCCCCTTGAGGACCTCCGGGAACTCTCGGGCCCATGATGAACCATGTCCCCAGAAGGTTTTCCGGGGACATGATTTCTTGGGGTGTGTTGGGGGGCCTTTTGGGCGTTCCCTGGGGTCTCTTGGGGCTTCCTGCGGGCCTCTTGGGCGCCTCACGGAGCTTCGTGGGAGCCTCGTGGTGGCCTCCGGGGGCCTACAGGCGGCCTCTAGGGCCAGAGACCTCGAAGTATCGGTTGGCGGTCCCCCTCTGGGCCCTCTCTTGGGGAGCTCTTGGGGCACAGTTGGGTTGTCTGGGGAGCCTCCTTGGCCGCCTTGGGGCTCTCTTCGGGGCCTCGTGGCCGACTCGTTGCCCGTCTTGGAGCGATCTGAAGGGCCTCCGAGCGAGGCCGTGAGGGAGCGCTGGGAAGCGGGGAAAGCGAGAACGCCTAAATCCTTCAAAAACCATCGAAAAATTAGTGAATCTTGCCTCCCAGGGCCCTCTTGGGGAGCCTCTTGAGTCCGTCCTGGAGCGTGTTGGAGTCCTTCTCGGCCGTTTTGAGGGCAGCTTGGGCGTCTTCGGAGCCTCTGGGGACCGTCTAGGGCCCTCTCGGGAACTCCATTAGCCTGTCGTGGCCTGCTTCGGGGCGGGCCCGGGCCGCCTCGGGACCCCTCTGGGCCTTCTCTTGGCGCGCTCTTGGGGCACACTTGGGTTGTCTGGGGAGCATCCTGGGTCGTCTTGGGGCTCTCGTCGGGGCCTCTTGAGCCTTTTTTTTTTTTTTTTTTTTTTTTTTTTTTTTTTTTTTTTTTTTTTTTTTTCCGAAGCATCCCTCCTGCTCACCCTGACTTGCTCCGTCCACCGTCTGCAACGGAGACGGCCGAACGCGGTTCCACGGAGTCGAGGCGCGCACACGCTTGACATCGATTCAAACAAGCGGCAGCACGCTACGCCTGACTCGCGCGTGAAGCGCTGGCAACAAAATCTGGCACGCAACACAGCGCCCCCGCTGGCTGGCCGTCCCCTGCCTACTCCACCGACCGACTGCTCCGGCCTCTTTTGCCACCATCCCTCCTGCTCACCCTCGACTCCTCTATTCACTATCGGCAAACTGCTGATCGCGGTGTCACGGAAAAAAGGCGCGCACACGCTTGCCATCGATTAAAACAAGCGGCAACGCGCCAAGCTCGACGACCATTCGGACGACCTGGCAGCACATTGTTTTGCAGGTGGGAGTAGGGAGGAGGGAGAGGAGGAGATGACTGACGGGCGGGCGGACTGACTGACGGACGGGCGGACTGTTACTGGACAAAGTCAAAATTTCCACGCGCCGCGCGGATGACACGCGTCACCCGCGCGCGCTCGGTGACCGCAAAGGGTGCGCTGTATGTTCCTCGCAAACAAGATGTCAGTTCTATGGACAGAAAGGGGAGGGAAGGTGTCGGGAAGTGCAAATGGGGGCGCGAGGATCTCAAGGCAGCGGGGGAGTCTAAGAGAGATATCTGGGGGCAATCGATATTCCTTGGGACCTCTGCCGAGCCGCTCACCAATGCACGGGCTTGCGCTGGGATATCGTCCAGCGCCATTCGGCTGCGCGGGTCGAGCAACAACACTGTCACCATCGCAAAAGTGAACTCGCACAGCGACCCGCAAAACATGTTTTAATGGCAACTGTCCTCGGATGCTCGGGGGGAAAGACCCTCCGAGGCGAGCTCCAGAATCCAAGGTAAGTGCGCTTCCTTCGCAAAGAAGCTTCGGCAGTAGCAGCTCGCCGTGAATGCTGCCTCGCCAGACCTCCCTGTGCTGGAGCATGATTCAGACGCGGAAGGTCGCTTGGGAAGTGTGCGTAGGAACATTCCCGAATTCGAGCAGAGCGGGGCCAGAGGCATGCCGCCACAGCGACTCGTATGGACGCCGCGGCCGCCGCAAGCGCTTCACGTCAGTAGCAGGCTTGGGACCAAGGCGCTGGGGAATACCAGCTGCCACAAAGTCGTCGGCCGGGCAGGTGACACGTCGGCATTATGGTCCTCCTCCTCCCCGCCCACAAGCGAGCAGGCGACCCGGGCCCCCCCTGTGAGGGCGTGAACCACGAAGGCCTTGCCCACCTGGTCGGCGAGCGTAAGGCCAGTGACGACCTCCGCAGCGCCCGTCGAGGTTCCAGAGGCGTCCGCGACGTAGACGACGTCGGCCCACGGATCCGAGCTGAGGCTCGCTGTGTTGTAGTAGTGGCCACCGACGTCCGCCGCCGCGGCGCAGGTGGATCCCTCGTGCACGTGGATGCCGCACCCATTCGCCACCTCGTCCCCAGCGCCGGCGGTGCACTCGGAGTCCACGCCCGTGAGGTCCCACTTCAGGACCTGGGAGGCGACACCCGAGCTGGCTATGCTGACCGTGCCTGCGACGCTAAGGCTGCCTGTGTAGCCTGGGTAGCTCTCGAAAGAGACCGCACTCGCCATCTCGCCCGCCACCAGAACGCCGCACGCGATCCTGCGGCCGCTGGTGAGCTCGTGGATCACGAACGCCCGGCCTGCAAGGTCCCAAAGCATCAATCCGGTGTCCACCGTCGTCTTCGAGGAGGACATTCCCGAATTGTCCGAAACGTACACGACGTCCGCCCAAGGATCCGTGCTGCGATCGTTGCTGTAGTAATGGCCTCCAACGTCGTCGGCGACATCGCAGGACATGCCTTCGTGCACGTGGATGCCACAGCCGTTGGTCACATCGTCTCCTGCGCCGGACACGCATGCTGTGTCCAAGCCTGCAAGGTCCCATTGGAGAGTCTGTGTCGTGTCTCCCGTGAGGGTCACGACTCCAGTCACATTGAGGCCTCCTTCGTATCCAGGGTACTGACCGATTCCACTGCTCACTGACAACATTGTGGGAGCGGCCTGGAGGATACCACATGCGATGCGCACGCCGCTCGTGAGCCCGTGCACCACAAAGGCCCTCCCAACGAGCTCCGAGAGTGTCAGTCCGGTTATTACTGTTGTGCTGCCCGACGATGCGGTTCCACTTGCGACGTACACAACGTTCGCCCAAGGATCCGTGCTGATATCGCTGCTGTAAAAATGGCCTCCAACTTCAGCGGCGACATCGCAGGAAGTCCCTTCGTGCACGTGAATGCCACAGCCATTGGTCACGTCGTCTCCTGCGCCCAACGTGCAGCTGGGGTCGATACCCTCCAGGTCCCAGTCGAGGTTCTGCAGTGCAGAATCGTCAGTAGCGGCTCTGATTGTCACCGTCCCCGATACACTGGTGTATTCCCCTGTGTAGCCCGGATAGGTCGACAGCGTGCTCAGACCCGCCGTCAGCGACGAGCCAGAGAGGATGCCGCAGGCGACACGACCTCCCCCCGCGAGCTCGTGCACCACAAAGACCCTGCCCTCCATCTCCGAGAGTGTCAGCCCTGTCGCTACCGTCGCGCTGCCCGACGACTGCGAGGAGTTCGCGCCCGCGACGTACACGACGTCCAACCAGGGATCCGTGCTGATATCGCTGCTGTAGTAATGGCCTCCAACGTCATCAGCGACGGCGCAAGAAGTTCCTCGGTGCACGTGAATGCCACAACCATTGGTCACGTCGTCTCCGGCGCCCGCCGTACAGGCGGCGTCGATGCCCTGCAAATACCACGTGAGGGTCTG
The DNA here is from genome assembly GCA_963575745.1 of Prorocentrum cordatum. Taxonomy (NCBI): domain Eukaryota; class Dinophyceae; order Prorocentrales; family Prorocentraceae; genus Prorocentrum; species Prorocentrum cordatum. The sequence continues at coordinate 704,344 of CAUYUJ010017015.1, read as the reverse complement.
GCTTGTGGCATCGTCGTCTGCGGCCATGATCTGCACCGTGCCCGAAACGCTGAGGTTCCCGCTGTAACCTGGGTAGGGCATGAAATATGGCGCGCTTATCACCAGCGTCGTGGTCGCAACGATCATGGCGACGCCGATGGCTCTCGACGGGGCAGGCTGCGAGGAAGCTGTGGAGCCGTGAGGTGCGGCGAGTAAGGCCAGCGCCTGAGGTCGGGTTGCCTTGAGCCAGATGGCTTGAGCCAGATGGCTTGAGCCAAAATGGCTACGGACGGGGCCTCTTGAGCCTTCTTGGGGCGATCTGAAAGGCCTCCGAGGCCGTGAGGGAGCGCTGGAAAGCGGGGAAAGCGAGAACGCCAAAATCCAAAACACTCGGAGAACGAATGAATCTTGCCTTCCAGGGCCCTCTTGGGGAGTCTCTTGAGTCCGTCCTGGAGCGTGTTGGAGTCCTCATCCGCTGTCTTGAGGGCATCTTGGGCGTCTTCGGGGCCTCGTGGGACCGTCTTGGATCCTCTCGGGACCCCCTTAGCCTGTCGGGGCCTGCTTCGGGGCGGGCTCGGGCCGCCTCGGGAGCTCTGGACCCACCCCCGCAACCCCTGGTGGGCACCGATGGGGGGAACAGGCAGCGGCCCGTGGCCCGCCCCCCCCCCCCCGGGCCTACTCCGAGATAGAGAATCATGTTCCCGGGAAGCTTTCCAGGAGCATGATTTGTTCGGCTCTCTAAGAGGGGGGCCTCTGGGGGCTTACCGAGGGGCGCCTTTTGGCCTTGTCGGCAAGCCTATTGGAAACATGGTTGGGGCGGTGGGCGGAAGCCCAAGGAATCATGTTCCCGGAAAACTACCTGGGAAATACGATTTACCGAAGTATCGTGGGGGCCCGCAAGGGGTTTCCCTGGGGGCCCCTTGGGGGCCTATTGGGGCTTCCGGGGGGCCTCGTGGGAGCCTCACGGGGATTCTTGGGAGCCTCTTGATGGCCTCCGGGGGCGTCCTAGGAGCCTCTCAGGCCGGAGACCTCGAAATGTCGCGCTCTTCGGGCCCTCTTGGGTCGCTCTTCGGGCTCTCTTGGGGCGCTCTCGAGGCCCTCTTGACTTATCTGGGGAGCCTCCTGGGCCGTCTCTGGGCTTTCTTGGGAGCCTCTTCGGCTGTCTTCTGGGGCACTACGAAGACGAAGCAAGGGAGTATGCTGAAAATATACGTTTTACGACGGGAAATGGGCCGATGTTTGCCTCTTGAAGGCCCTCTTGGGGCCCTCTTCGGCCATCTTGAAGCCATCTCGGGCACTCCTGGGCCTTGCTGAGGCTGTCTTTTGGGCCTCTTGGGCGGCCTGGCAGCCCAGAAATCATGTTCCCGGAGAGGCTTCCGGGAACATGATTTCCAACGAGGCCCTCTTGGGCCTCCCTGAGGCCGTCTTGGGGGCCTCCTGGGCTGGCTTCGGGGCCTCTTGGGCCGTCTTGGGGGGTTCCGTGAGCCCCACGGGACGAATTTTTTGGGTCGTCTTGGGCCCTCTTGGGTCTCTCTTGGGCTGTCTTGGGACTCCCCGGGGGAGTCTGGGGCACTCTGAAGACGAAGCCAGCGAGTATGCTGAAAATGTACGTTTTCCACAGGAAATGGGCCGATGTTTGCCTCTTGAGGGCATTCTCGGGGCCCTCTTCGGCCATCTTCAAGCCATCTCGGGCCCTCTGGGGCCTCGCTGAGGCTGTCTTGTGGGCGTCTTGGGCGTCCTGGGAGCCCGGAAGTCATGTTCCCAGAGAGGCTTCCGGGAACATGATTTCGAACGGGGCCCTCTTGGGCCTCCCTGAGGCCGTCTTGGGGCCTCCTGGGCTGGCTTCGGGGCCTCTTGGCCCGTCTTGGGGGTTTCCGTTAGCCCCACAGGCCGACCCTTTTGGGCCGTCTGGGGCCCTTTTGGGTCTCTCTTGGGCTGTCTTGGGGCTCCTCGGGGGCGTCTGGGGCACTGTGAAGACGAAGCCAGCGAGTATGCCGAAAATGTAAGTTTTACTGAAGAAATGTGCAGATTTGTGCTTCTTGAAGGCCCTCTAGGAGCCCTCACGGGCCCTCTTCGGGCGCTCTTGGGCGTCTTCGGGGCCTCTTCAGGCTTTCTTGACCATCTGTACGGTCCGCGTGGCCTGTCGTGGGCAATTTGGAAGCGGCCCGGGGCAGTCCCGGGGGGTCTGTGACCCCCAAAGGTTCGGGGGGGCGGCCATGAGGGATGACGGCACCGATGTTGCCCCCCCCCGATGCTGCCCCCCCCCCCCCACCGAGAGAGAGAGAGAGAGAGAGAGAGAAAGAAAAAAAGAAAGAGAGAGAGAGAAACAACAAAAAAGAAAGAGAGAGAAGCAACAAACAACAATCCAGATCCGACCTGTTACAGCTCGATTCCCATCGGAACATGACTGAATCATAAGGGAGGGGCGGAGCCCAGATCCAGCTGATAATGAGACTCCTCTTCGGACCGAATAAACCCGAATGATACTTAAGCGTATCCCAAACACAGCTGATTCAGAGTGTATTCCTACGGGGATCTGTTAGGAATCGAATTGACATGATGCAGATCCCTTATCCAACTGATTCCAAATTGATTCCGATTGGAATCTAATTCGAGTCGAATTAGAATTGAGCAGATCCCCAGATCCAGCTGATTCCAAACATATTCCTTGTGGAATCACATTCGGATATTATTGGGGTGGGGCAGATCCCAGATCTAGGTGATTCAAAGCAGAAATATTTTGGAATAGTTGAATTTGAATTGAAATGGAGCGGGTCTCCATTTTCATCTAGTTTGGCTCGATTGGGACTGAGAATGTGATTGGCGTTTGGCACATTCCAGATCCAGCTGCGTCCAAGTGAGATTCTGATTGAAATCGAAATGAAATTTAAATGGAAGTGAGTGAGCAGACCACAGGTCCAGCTGAGTCCACGTAGATTATTATTAAAATGGAATTGGAATCTAACTGGAAGTGTGCAGATTCAAGGCCCAGCTGGTTCCGATCTGATTCCTATTGAAATCGAATTAGACTCTCAGCGAAATGTAGGAGCAGATCCCATATACAGCTGGCTCCACTGGGATTCCTGTTTGGATCGACTGAAATTGAATTCGAATCGGATAAGTCACAAGCCCAGGTGATTCCAATTGGATCCGCACTGGAACATATTTTAGATCTACTTGGAACTGAGCAACTGAGCAGATCCCAAATTAAGCTGTTTCCAAATGTATTCCATGTAGAATCGAATTGCAATCTCAATGGAATTGAGCGGATCCCAGATCTAGGTGTGTCAAATTGGATTCCTATTCGAATATTATTCGAATCTTCTTAGAATTGAGCAGGTCCCAAGTCCAGCTGATTCCAAGTAGATCCCAGCACGAGAAAGCAGCGAATACATGACGAATAGGAAAGATGGATGAGCACACACGGATGACAATGCAGATGATCAGTAAGACTAAGAATGGAAAGCTCACAGACCGATGCACAATGAATGGGTGCTGGGTGGGGGCGGCTGCACACACACATATCGGAGGTGAGGGGGTGAGATCGAAGTGGAACGCAGAGCCCCCCTACTGGGAAATCGATTTCGGTTTCGTGTTCGTGCGTGCCGTGCGTGCGGGCGAGGCGAAGCTGCGTGGGCGGGCGAGAGGAAAGTCTCCTGTGGCTGAGGCGCGGCCGGACCAAATGATTCTCCGCCGGGCGGCCGGTGGCGCGCGGTGTCCCGCCGGTGTCCCGCCGGTGTCCCGTCGATGTCCCTGTGGCTGAGGCACGGCCGGACCAAATGTGTCTCTTCCGGGCGGCCGGTGGCGCGCGGTGTCCCGCCGGTGTCCCGCTGGTGTCCCGTCGGTGTCCCGTCGGTGTCCCGATGATGATGTGGATGATTATGATGATGGTGATGATGATGATGGTGATGATGGCGATGATGATGATGATGATGATGATGATGATGTTGATGATGATGATGATGATGATGACGTCGATTGTGAGATCGATTGTGATATCGATAGTGAGACCGAATGTGAGATCGATTGTGAGATCGATAGTGAGATCGATTGTGAGATCGATAATTAGTCAGATCGATTGTGAGATGATGATGGTGATGATGGTCATGATGGTGATGATGGTGATGATGATGGTGGTGATGATGATGATGACGTTGATGATGTTGATGATGATGGTGTCCCGATGACGATGATGTTGATGCTGATGTTGATGATGCTGATGTTGATGATGATGATGGTGTCCCGATGATGATGATGACGTTGATGATGATGTCGATGATGATGATGGTGCCCCGATGATGATGATGATGATGATGATGATGATGATGTTAACGATGGTGGTCATGATGGTGTCCCGATGATGATGCTGCTGATGATGATGACGATGACTGTGTCCTGATGCTGCTGATGATAATGATGTTGATGATGATGATGGTGATGATGGTGATGATGATGATGATGATGGTGGTGTCCCGATGATGTTGATGACCGTGATGATGATGATGATGATGATGATGATGATGATGATGATGATGATGATGATGGTGATGATGATGATGATGTTGGTGTTGATAATGAGGACGGTGTCCCGATTATGATGATGTTGGTGATGATGATGTTGATGTTGATGTTGTAATTGATGATGAGGATGATGACGTTGATTGTGAGAGCGGTTGTGATATCGATAGTGAGATCGATAGTGAGACCGAATGTGATATCGATTGTGAGATCGATTGTGAGATCGATTGTGAGATCGATAGTCAGATCAATTGTGAGATAGATCGAGTGAGATCGATTGTGAGATCGATCGAGGGAGATCGATCGAATGAGACCGATACTGAGATCGATAGTGAGATCGATAGTGAGACCGATCGAGTGAGACGTTGGTTCCTCCCCCCCCGAACCTCCTTATCACCCGAAGGGTGGTCGTATAGGTATATATGTATACAAAGTGTTTATCTACATCCTTCTAGACACATTTACACACATGTACAACTATATGTGTCTATATGTTCCAAAGGAGTTGCCCAAGTGCCACCAAGACCTCCCCGAACACTGGCTTGACCGATCGGCCGTGGCACTGCCGCCTTCGGTGACTCCGGTGCCTCAGGCCGGTGCTCTAGGTCGCCTGCCTTCGCGCACCGCCGCCCCCCGATGCGCCCTGGCCCCGCGCGCCCGTCTTGCAGACCGCCGGCCAGGGGATACTACACGCCTGCTGCCTCGTCGCCGTTGTGCTCTTAGTCTTCGTCGTCGTCGGCATCGTCGTCTGGCTCCCCCTCCTGCTCCTCCTGGAGAATCAGGGAAACGGAAGACTCGGGTGCGGGGGACTCGGGTTGACCTGACGGGGGCCATCATAAAAATGACGAGACCCAATCTGGAATTTGACGACGGGCTCCCGCTGAAGACATCCCACGAAAACGGGACCGTCAAAATCCAAGACGCGCTCGTCAGAAAAACAATTGGTAAACCCGAGTTCCGGCTTACTCGAGTCTTACGTCTCCCCGAGAGGAGGGTGACCCGCCCCCCGTCGCCCTGGCCCCGCGTGTCCCCCCCCCCTGGAGGAGGGCGACTGCTCTGCCCAGGCTGCGACGCGCGAGGCGCGACCCTTCTCGCGCCCTCGCGGGCGACCTGGGTCCGGCAAGTTCGTGCCGCGGCGACCCCTGCGTCGGTTCCTGACACCGCGGGGTCGGCCGTTGCCGAAACGTCGGCACGTGTCGGAGGTGGGCCGACTCTCGGCCACCCCGAACGTCAGAGGAGGAAGAGGTAGCGGGATGACGAGTAATAAACAAAGGGGAGAGAACGATTAAAAAAATAGTCTTCTGCTATTTCTGCACAATTTTCTGACTGGAGGAGAACGATTAAAACATAGTTTTCCAGCCCGCGGCCGGTTTTTTCTAATCGTCATCCCGGGCGCCGCCGCGTGAACACGACCCCCGGTCATTTATTAATCGCCATCCTCCATTACCCGTACGGCTGCCCTTCCCTCGTGTTCCCCTCTTTGGGTCTCCTGGGAGGCCCCTGCCGCCACCGCTAGTTTCACCTCGAAATCCTGGTCAGTCAGAACGCACCCCAGAAGAGGTCTGGGGAGTAGCGGTATCAGTCCCTTATGGGTTCCCACGAACGATGACCTGACCCTTCTTCTGTTCCGGACTGCGGTTCTCCCCTTGCTCATCCTCACCCCGCCTCTGCCCCCCCCCGCTCCGCGGACCTGAGCCGAACTTGTACGTCGCGCTGAGCGCGTTGTGGTCACTGCCGCCTGCCCCAGGCCCCAATGCGCCTCATCGACTAAGTCACCGAACTTCGCGCATCGCGCCCCGCGACGCGCGAGTGCCCTCTCGAGACCTCCCTGGAGAAGGTCAGCGCCGCTCTAGCCCAGGCCGCGACGCGCGAAACGCGATCATCTTCGCCCCCCTGGGGGTGACCCAGATCGCGTGTCCCCTTCGCTGCCGGCCTCGCTGCCCCGCTGCCCTTTTGGGTGGAATGGTCGCTGCCGACCTGGTTTTCAAACCTCCTCGATGGCGAACCACTCGTGGCCCCAGCGGAAGGGGTCCAAGCCTCTCGGGGTCCACGCTGTGGGCACAAATTCCGCCTACCCTGCCGGCGTGCGTGAGGGTCTTGCCTGTTCGAGCCGCCGTCTCCGGCAGCCGTCGTCCCCGTCGTCCCCTTTCCCTGCACCCTCCTCCTCAAGCTCGTCGGCGGAAGCAGAATCTAGCAAGTGTCGTAATCGAGGCGACGGGGAGCCCAGTCCCCTTGACCCCTCCCCCGTCGGGAGGGGAATCCCAGGGGGGGAGGTCACCACGTCCACAAAGAACACCGGGACGGGCCAAGAGAGTGCCCGAAGAGGCCCCCAAGACGCTCCAAGAGGGCCCCGCATCGCCGAACGATCTGTCCAAGACGCCTTGACGGCCTTCAGACGGCCCATGAGGCCTGCAAGACGCTCCAAGAGGCCTCCAAGAGCACTCCCCAGACGTACCTCGAAAGGCAACATTCGCAAATTCCTGTAGGTTTTGAACAGATTTTGGCGTTCTCGCCTCTTCGATTTCCCGCCGCTCCAAGACGGAGCAAGAGGCCTCCAAGATCGCCCCAAGACGGCCCAAAGTCCTCCAAGAGGCCCAAGAACAGCCCAAGATGACCCCAACACAGCCCAAAACGTTTCCAAGACGTCCCAATAGGCCCCCAAGACGGCTCCAAGGGAGTGCGCAGACGGGGGTCCCGAACGAACATTTCGAGCCCTCGCCCCCGCAAAGCTCTCAGGAGGCTCCAAGAAGCCTCCAAGACGCCCCCAAGAAACCCCCGCCCTCGAAGGCCCCCACGAGGCCCCCAACAGGCTCCCAAGAGGCCCCACAATTCCTCCCAAGAGGCCCCCGAGAGCCGTCCGAAGAGACTCCAAGAAGCATCCCTGAGGACTTTGGCCCACGTCAGCGTCGTCGTCATCGTCGCCGCCGCTGCCGTTGTGGTTGTGGTTGTGGTTGTGGTTGTGGCTATCGTCGTTGTCGTCGTCGTCGTCGTCGTCGTCGTCGTCGTCGTCGTCTCCCTTCAGGGTCGGCGGCGCCGGTCGTAGAAGTCTTCGCAATCGAGAATATCTGATATCCGGCGGCTCTGGAGGATGTCTCGGGCGCCGCAGCCTTTTCAGAGCGTCCCGTAACGCTCTGCAAGCGTTCTGGAACGCTCTGGAACAAAGTCGTCCTCGTCCTCGCTCCGTCCGAACCTCGGACAGGCCCGAGCTGGATCGAATCGCGGAGTCAGATCGGGTCGGAAGCGGACCCGACGGGCAGAGAGACGTCCCGAATCGAATCGAGATCGGAACGCCAAGAGGCCAGAGAAGCCAAACACCTGATATGTTTCAATACTTCCTTCAATGTGAGCCAGAAGGAATTTCCATAGGCCCCGAGATGCCCTCAAGATCCAAGCGGCCAATGAGGCCCCTAACCATCTCAAAAGATAGCCCTGAAAGGCGCAGGCAATGCCCCAAGACGGCTCAAAACCAGCCCGAGATGGACCCTAGACGGACTCTACGCTTCGAAACGGCCATAAGATCTTCCGGGATGGCCTGGCGATCACCCATCGAGCTTCAGATGCCAGACGAGGCTCCCAGGAAGCCCTCCAGCAAGATCTTCGGAGGCAGAAATTCCAGCAAGGATGCCGCGTGCTATGGTATGGGCTCAGCTGGGCAAGCGAAGTCTCACATGTTGCAGTTCTCCAGGATCTCGCATGCATATCACAGGGACGGAGGAGAATGCAGAGGAGGCGGAAAGGAGGGAAGAGGAGGAGGAGGAGGAGGAGGAGGAGGAGGAGGAGGAGGAGGAGGAGGAGAGGAGAGAGAGGAGGAGGAGGGAGGCGGGAGGAGGAGGAGGAGGAGGCGGGGGAGGGGGGAGGAAGAGGAGGAGGAGCAGAAGGAGGAGGAGGAGGAGGAGGAGGAGGAGGAGGAGGAGGAGGAGGAGGGGGAGGAGGAGGAGGAGAGGGAGGATATAACAGGAGGTGGGAGTCGCTCGAAACAAAATACTGATGCTATGCTGTGTTCTCTTATGCTCCGCTCTGTCATGTTCTGTTGTGATCTCTATGCTAATGTCTACTACGTTATTGCGCGCCTGCCATGGTATGCTTACTCATGCTATACAATGAAACGTGTTGTGACCAAGTGTAATGTAATGCGCTGTTATGTTTGGTATGGACTCTTATGGTCAGATACGCTATGCTATGTTATGCTGTGCTATGTTCAGTCATGTTATAGTCAACCCATGGAATAAGGATGCACGGTAAGGATGCAGCTGCCTTGGTAGGCCATGCCGACATTTTGCGAGCGGGGCGCGGCCAGCGAAAGCGGCCAGGGATGGCCCGAAGGGGCAGGATGCAAGGGTACCCTTGGGAAGGTTGCCCACCCTTACTATGCGGGTTGACTGTATAATTTGTGGAGCCATGTTTAGTTCTGTAAGGTTCTGTCGGGCTCGTCGAAGGGACGAGGCGGGGGTCTTGGGGGATTCTCGGTGAAACTGGGGATCTGGCGGCCGCGATATGCAGAGTGGGCGGATCGTCGGCGAGGGCCTCGGGAGACTCTCGGTGGACCTGGGAATCTGACGGCCGCGGTATGCAGGGTGGGCGGGCCGGGAGGTCTGTTCATGAAAAACCTAACGGCCCCAACCTGTGAGGCGGGGAACAACCAGGGATGGACAGAACCCCCTTTAGCAAAACGTGGTTCAGTGAAAACGACCTCGGGCCCCAATCGGGCGGGCGCAAGCCTGGAAAATGACGGCCACGGGGCCCTCTCGAGAACCGAAAACGGACAATTCACGAATCGACGTGTCAGGGTGGTGGGGGTTCTGTCCACCCCCGAAACAGCTGGGAGGTCCGCGGCAGCGCCTCCGGCGCCGCCCCTGGAGCGCTGCATCCGCCCGGGAGGGGGGTCCAGCGCCGCTCTCCAGGAACTGCGCGCGGGCCTCCGAGCCTGTTACGTTTGTGCCACTCGTTGTTCCTCTCCTATCTCGCCCACCCCCACCGACACCGCCAGAGCGAAGACGGCTCGGGAGCAAGCTGCCGAGTGGAGCCAGGAGAGGACGGGCCAGAGCCTGCATTTCTGAAGTCGACGGCGACTGGGCACGGGCATGCACAGGCCGCGGGGCTGAGCTTCTGCGGCAAGCCCTGCGGGAAGTGGCCCGCCCATTGCGGAGCACAGCACGGGTAAAGGCATCGGGTGCGCCGAAGAGGGATGCCAGGAAGAGGAGCACATTGGATGCGCAGCGTGGCCCGAGGCATGTGCGCGGGAGTGGGGGCCAGGGGGTGCATCGAATGAAGAAGAGGGGCCATGATACCCTGGAGATCTCATGGCCCACGCCATGATATCTACACACCCCTCGCCTCTCCTCCCTCCCGGACGCCAGCGCATGACGGATGACGATGAAGAGGCTGCACGCTGGGGCCGCCGCTGGGAAAGACTCTGGAGGGGAACCTCAAATAATCGACGACGACGCCCACGAACGGGCCCAGAACCCAACGAATGAAACTTCGCCCGGTGCGCTGCCGCGTCGCGGCCCCCCCTGGGCAATTCTCGATCGTCATCCCACGTGACTGGGGGAGGACGCTTCCTCGCGTCGACTCCCGTGGCTGTAACTAGAAGAAGAAGAAGAAGAAAACAACGGCATAGACATAAACTTTTGGCGCTCTGCGCGAATTTCTTGAGTCTGCGCCGGGCCCCCCTCCCTGGCGCGCGGAGCGCGCCAGGGGCGGCGCCGCCGCCGGGGGGGCCCAGGCGCTGATCCAAGGAAACCGCGCGGAGCGCCAACAATTTGTGTTTGTGGCGTCTCTTCTTCTTCTTCGACCGTAACAATCCAGCCACCAACCACCAGCCGCAAGGCTGCGGCCGTGGCACGGAAGGCCGAGAATGTGAGGCAGCCACATGTCCTGATGGGCCCGTTTTCCACCACCACTACCATAGGTAGGAGAGGGAGGAGGAGGGGGAGGAGGAGGAGGAGGAGGAGGAGGAGGAGGAGGAGGAGGAGGAGGAGGAGGAGGCGACCTCCTCATCCTCCCTTCTCCCCCATCCTACCTGTGGTAGTGGTGGTGGACAACTGGCCCATTGTGTCCGCCCGAGGGCAGTTCAAGACGGCGGGAGAACTCTCTCGCTCCCTTCGCGTGTGCTCGGCGGCGCGCGCACGCTGAAAAAAGGGAGTCTAAACACACAGGGCCGGCCTCGAGTCGGCACCATGCCTCCTTAAGGGACCTCCTCTTCCTCCTCTTCCTCCTCCTCCTCCTCCTGCTCCACCTCCTCCCCCGCCTCCTCCTCCTCCTCCCCCGCCTCCTCCTCCTCCTCCTCCTCCTCGTCCTCCTCCTTCCTACTCCTCCTTCTCCTCCTTCTCCTCCTCCTCCTCCCTGGCGAAGCGGCAGCAACGACAGAAGACAGGGGGGAGGATCAAGAAGTCATACGTCTGGAGTCGCGTAGGGCGCACTGCCCTGGAAACAAACTCCCTCTAAAATGTGAAAGCCGAACGACGCTATGATACGTTGCCAGCTTCATCCTGCAGATTGAATGTGACCAACAAAAATGTCGCTGGCACGCAATCGTGCGAACTTGGTCATGCCGCCGTCACCGCGCAAACTGCGCGTAGCACCTGGATTGTCCAGTCTGCGCTTAGTATCCGGGTGGTCCACTCTGCGGGAGCTCAAAGGGGTCAGAGACTCCGCCAACAAATGCCACACTCGGGGCGGACGAAAGGGGCGAACGGCACGGGTGGCAGCGACTCAGCTCACGCAGATAGCCTCTCCAGCGCCTCCCGGCGCCAACGGCGCTCGTGCATCGAGGAACGCGGCTGGCGGCCGGGCCGAAACGAGGTGCATGCAGCAGATTTCGTACCCCCCACCTTCCCCTACAGTCGGGGCGTTGACCTAAGGAACCCTAAATAAGGAACGAGGCCCCTATTCTCCACAAGTTAAACTTCGATTTCCCATCGGGAACATAAGGAAAGCCTGAGGCAAGCTGTGAAACACTTCAGGAACACGGAGCCCCTCCCCAACGAAAAGGGTTCCTTCTTCAGGGCCCCGGCTGTATTCCCCTCCATCCGTCCGACCTCTTAGGAGGGGTCAAAACTCGTCCAGCCCGCGAGTGCGGCACGGAGCCGATCGTGAGACAGAGGGGGGCTTCCCCGCGCCGCTTCTTCCCCATCTCCTCCTCGGCCTCTCTGTTCCGCCCGCTCGCAGTCTTCTCGGCGCTGGGCCCCCTCTCTGGCGCGCGGAGCGCGCCAGGGGCGGCGATGGAGGCGCCATCAAGGGGTCCCACTGCAAATCCAAGACATCCGCACGGAACTCCGACTGTTTTTTTTTCTTCTTCTTCGAACTGTGCTGGAGAGGGGCATCTGCCGACGCGGTTGAAAGGAGGACATCTGGCGACGAAACGGCCTGCGGTGAGTGAGGAGGACTTCTCGCGGGTTGCCGAAGGTGCCCCAGACCCAAAGCGCCCCCAGATTCTCGCTCCGTTCTGGAGCCCCGTGGGGCCCTCGGGGCCTCGTGAGGGGGTGCCCTGGAGGCTCTCTGGGCCACCCCGAGCATCCTGGGGGCACCCTGGGCCAGGGCTTGCGGCGCGCAGAGGGTGTTTCTGTGTGGGGGGGGGGGGCATGTTCGGCCTCCGAAGCCCTCCCTGGGGGCCCCGCGACCGTCAAGAGACGACTCGGGATGAGACACCAGCCCGCGGGAGCGGGTCGGGACTCCCAGGCTGCGCGCATCGACAGACATCAAGACGTCGCATGCCTGGGAAGGGGGAGGGGGGAAGGCTCCTTCGAAGGGGGCTGCTTCTCAGAGGGCGCTGGCCCTGCATCTGTGGACAAGGCCCGCGCCTTCTAGGACCCAGGGGTGCCTCTGAGAAGCCTTCCACCCCCTTTATCTGTGGCGCGTGGTTGACCAACATCGACTTGGAAAGGCGAAGCGGCACTCGAAACACATCGAGTCGGAAAGCCGAGGCGGACATCGAAACACATCGAGTCGGCGGGAATCGGCAGGCAGACCGAGGGGCATCGGGATGGACGCCCACCGGCCCAAGGCGGAAGCTGTGCAGGCTCTCCGTGGGGCGGCGATGCCTCCATCCGACCCTCCTGGGCGAGGCTCCTCTCAGAAAGCCTCAGGACGTGTGTCACAATCGTACCTAGGACAGAAGGAACATCCCGCAAGAGCACGAGACCCCCCGCCAGCCGAAAAACACCGAGCACCCAGAGCTCCACGCCCCAGGATGCACAAGGAACATCCAACAAGCACAGAGAGCGCTAGGGTACCCTCTAAAACAGGGCTAGGATCGGGATGAATTGCTCCAGAGCGTTCCGGAGCGCTCCGGAACGCTCTGGAGCGGCCGCGGCGCCCAATACATCCTCCAAACCCGCCGATTCTCAGAGATTTCGAGTTATCCCGATCCGATTTTGTTCCGATCTTCGCGTCGTTTTACCCTCCCCGAACCGACCTCGATCTCATGCCTCGGTCCGACTGTAACGCCAAAAAAAAAAATGGTTCACAGAAGCCCTTCGATACGACGAATCAGCGCCCCTCTAACGGGGACTCCACTGACGGGTACTTTGGCCAGTGACCCGGCGAACCCAATCCTCCCCGATGTGGGCAACCCTGCAATGCCAGAAAGGGTCCCTAAAGTGGCAACTTTCGGCAGATTTCCGAAGTACCCATTAGTGAGTACCCGTTACGGTGCCGCTGAACGAAGGCGGTGTCAATGAGGGCCGGAACAGGCTGCGTGCTACCGGCGGAGCCGATCGGGGCAAACACACATTGGGCTTACACACGTCCTGAGAGTCGAAAGTGAGCCTGGTAACTCAAATAGGGCATATAGCCTGGCAAATTGCATCCATCGCTCTGCTGTGAAGGTACAGTATGAGGGGTGGATGGGTAAGATAGGATAAGATCGATGTAATGATCTTTCCAGCACATAGCGAACACTCGCGGTGTCCGGGCAAATAGGGCGCGCGTGCCTTGAGCCCAAGGCAGCGGCGCGCGAGCTATGCTCCCGATACTGTAACATCTCCCAAAGAGCTACCCTTAAAGTCGGGAGGGGAGGAGACGGAGAGCATAGTCGCACGCAAAGATCGCGCGCACGACTGTTTGCAAAGAAAAGAAAACAGTGCGTACAGTCTGGTCAAACACCAGACTGTAAGGCGAGTTTCCTCGCAAAGTATTTCACGCAAATACAGGACAGCCCCTTCAAACAATGAAGGGCTATCGGCTTAGTTAGAGGTAAGCCAAAATTAAGCCATACCTCACCAAGCAAATGTGTATTAAGGCAAAGAGCCTGAGTTGTACGAAGCCGGCTCGTTGCCAGGCGTGAAATATAAGGCTCGTTTCCGAGCAGCTAAAGGGGCGCCTTTATAGTAGGCGCCCGTGCTGGCAAACTGGACCGCGAGGGCAACAAGGACAGACTAAAATTGATTAGACTTAGGTTTGTCTCTGTCCTCGGGACCCCGAAAGGGAACAAATTGCTTCACGTCATACTTAAATGACTGAGTGCCTGACATCACTTCCAGAAGCAGCTCCCGATCGATGCTTCCCTTTGTATGCCCATCTGCGGTCATATCCCTAGTATCACACCATTGCACATTATGTACTATACCTATATCCATGAGCTCACGTATCCAGCTGATATGTCCAAGCAGAGTCCGTTCTGTAGGTATTTTGAGATCCCTGCTTGATAAAGATTTGTAGACGGACTCAGCGTCTATGGTAAGAGAGACTTTGATAGCAAGGCCTCCAACTTCACGCATGTCTCGTAGTTGTCGTGGAGTCAAAGCCCCTGCCTTAAGCTCGTGGAGAGTAATGAGCGTAGGGTAACACTCATCAAGGTTATGTGCGGCTGCAAGTGCCTCCGCAGCATAACTGGACCTCACCTGTAATCGGTGTGATTTGCATAGTCCGTCACAGAGGTGAACGACGGACTTGCCTTGAGGCGAGTTTCCTCGCCGTAGTACGTTGGCCCCGCGTATGCCGTAGCCCTTGGTCTCGTCATCCTCCTCCCCGGTAAGCTTCCGATACCCCGAATCGCTATGGATGTCAACTTCATTCGTCGGCTTCATCCGAGGGAAGGTGATGCGTTTCGGGCTGCTGATCAGCTTTCGCGTCACAGCATTCAAACGTCTGACTTGCAAATTGGTGGGCTCTTGAATTTTCTGAAGAGAGACCACATATACCATGAGCCAGATTTGGGTAAGAAGGGCATAGGCGAGGGCTCCTCGCAGGCTGACGAACATGTCGGTAATGAGTTTCGTGGCTTTGGCGTCGGCCGCCGCTCCTGTAAGTTCTGGGTGTGTGATAGGACGTAGTTGTTTAATGTACTCGTCCTGGTCCATGATCACATCTCCCTGATCATTCTTAGTGTAGCGAACGGCGCAGTTCGTATATGTGTGCTTGTTGAGCTTGCATTTGCCAAACACCTTTTCGACACGTTGTACATAGTCGTCTATATTTTTCTCTAGACCTGTCATATTAATATCATCGACATGTTTTGCCGTCAGAAGGTCTTGGCTGAATTCAAATTCAGGATCGTAGCTGGTCGGTGTAAGTCCTATAGCTCGTGTGGTCGTACGAAGTTTGAGAGAGAACGCTCTTGGAGCGTCCTTAGTGCCCGTTCCTGGTTTGAGGCATCTAAGACAGTGTCGACTTTCGTCGTAGGATGAGAAGCCGGGTAATGTACGAAGTACCTGAGCGCTTCCTGGTGGAAGAGTAAAGCAAACCATGCGAGTTTCCTCGCCGGTGGCATGGGCAAGTTCCTCATAGGTCAAACCCTTGAGGAACGCCTTATCGATATCCATGGATGCTAAGATCCACTCTGGATGGCATGCCGCTTCACTTGCCAGGAGTCGTTGGGACTGCCTTCGGGCGGTTCCCGAGAATGTTTCCACATCAAAAGCCTCAGTATCCATAAATCCACGAAGGACCAGTCTGAGACGAATGGTTTTAACGTTCTCGGTACCCATCTTTACGAACTTCCACTTGTATACATATCTGGATGTCATGATGTTGGAAGCTTTGGATAAATCGTACATCTCAAAGCATCGATTATCAATCCAGATTTTGAGCTCAGTATATAAGGCTTCACTAACCTCCTTTGGATGTGCTGCTATGTCGGCTTTGGTTAGTAGATCATCTTCTTTGACAACCACAGCACGTTTAGCAGCAGAGGATACATATACTCTCATCGTTGCGACCATATCGGTATCGAGCTGTGCAAGTTGAGTCTGATCCAACACTATTTTAGACATTTCTGATGTAAAGCATAGTTCAACGTAAGGACCGTATTCATCACTGTCTAGAGAGTAGCTCTCGTCGGCTGCGTTTGAACAAAGAGAGACTAGACAGGACTCACATGATTTCGGCTCGTCTCCGAGAATATCTGATGATATAATATCATCTTCGTCCACAAATGCTGAAACCAAAACACACTGGTCGGGCAGCATAGTTGTTGGGGCGCAATAAAGATAATCATCGGTAATCGTCGTAGGATGAAGGTCCATACGTAGCTCGTCGTACCACTCTTCCAGCATCATAGCTTCAATATTGTGTTCCTCATTTTCCTCATATATTGTCGACAGACGGCCTTCGCTCGGCGATGAAGCGTCTGGTGTGTCTGGAGAAGGCCTGTTTCCAGGCGACTCGTGTTCTCCAGACGTGTTGCTTGGATGCTGATATTTAGCCAAATCGTCGTGAAATCCTAAGGAAGGGACACGTGAAGTCAAGCATTGAATAAGTCTGGAGTGAGTGCTACCAGTGATCTGAGAAATGTTTAAGCCAGTGCCCACGCATTCGTAATAGTGGAACGCCGGGCTGATGTCGTTGTCATAGTGGATCAGCGTAGACCCGGTGGCGTACTTTACTGCAGGTAGGCTTGACACACTCTTAGCCAATCGAACTGCTACTACATGTTCTACTCTCGGAAGTAATTCCGTACGAGATACTGTAGTGCTAAGTGTACGCGCGGGTGAAACTTGCTGTCGTCTGACAGATTAAGGTTTCCCTTGTAATCGGGGATATACCCGAAAACTTTGGCAGGTTTCCCTGCGCTGAGGTGTGCCACATAAGCAAGGACGGTTTGCATGGCCATATTATCCATGCCAAGTTCCCGTGTGAGGAGACATTCGATGTATAGTGTGAGACGAGCATCAGGATACATCGCAACTACCTCACGAGATCCTGCCTTGACAACAATATGTCCTCTTTCAGGCACGTTTCGGATCACCTGGAATGGGCCGTTCCAGCCTCCATGGTCGTCCTTGGTGGCAGTAGGTCGGTGGTAGTCGACCAAATCCCCTGATGAGTAGAGGCGAGCACCATCAGGAGTCGTCTTAGCCCCAAGAGCCCGATTTGTCTTGGCCACAGCAGTAGCCTGAGTTATGGCTTCGAGGCCGACTTCCCTTACACGACGTTCTCGTTCGTGTCCTGAAGTCTCGGGTCCCTTGGGAAAGTCAAGGATATCGAGATCAGGAAGGAAGGGGGGCTGACGTCCTGTGTGTGCCTGATATGGCGATACTCCGTTATAAAACGTAAACGCATTAGTAACGAAGATGCCTTCTGCCGATACTCTAGTGAATACAACAGGGATGTTGTGTCTATTCAATTCTTCCTCAATCATGTGGAGGACGCCTCTGAGAATGCCGTTTCGTGACTCAATTGAAGTCGCGTGTTGGCCAGGAGCACGGATACGAAGTTCCGTGCCCTTATTGGCCATCATGGTTTTAGCGGCGTCGTTATTCAGGGCGCCTTCTCCGTCTGAGTATAAAACTTTGAAGGGTCCGTGATAGGCAATCCAGCAATAGTGGTAGGCGTCGATGATAGTGTCGCGTTCTCTGTCGGAAATCTCTAGGCCTGCTGCCAGGCGAATACAACGGTCCATAATATGAAATATGGTCCGTTTCTTGTAAAACATGAGGTCCATTTCCCCTTCATCGAGCCAGTTACCAGGGAGGCTTACCGATGGTAATGTTGAGTTTCCTGGACGTTCCCATGCTCTACATTCCCGACAGGTATCGCAGATTTCCTTGATCATGTTCAGTCGAACGTTATCAAGCCCCACCTTTTCGAGGATTAGCCTCATCTTTGGCTCCTTCGCATGATACCATCGCAGATGCAGTTTTCGGAGTTCCTTTTTCACAACATGGGGTTCGTGACTACGGAGACTCTGTAGACTGTGTTGGATGTCAAATCTCGTCCAGTCGGGTAGTCGTGGAGCCCCAGAGCCGGTGGAGGCAAGAGGGTTCCTTGTAGCTCTCCGTAGTTGATCCCCTGTGTTGACTGCGTCTGGAGGTGGTGGTACGCCTTGTAGACGTCCGCGGCGGGCCGCTACCTGTGGCGTGTCACTAGAAGACGCAGAAGGCGTGTTTCCACGCTCGGGGGCGTCTCGTAGTAGGTCGTAGCTGCTAGTACCAGATGTCGGATCGACGTTACCGAAGGATCGTGGTCGTGGTGGCCTGGCGTGTGCGCCTTGGCGGCCACCTGAAGCTGAAGCTTGGCCCTCACCAGGTTTAGGTAAGGGTTTCCACCAAGCTGGCACGGCTTTGCCTTCGGGGTCGTGGTCGTCTGGTAGTTTAAATGGTTCAGCAAAACGACATTTACCAGGTTCGGTATCAAGGTGGTTCTTAACACCCTTGCTTCTCGTAAGATCCCTTTGACATGCTGGACATGGCCAATAGACAGAGATGGAGTCATGATCTTTGCACTGCGTAGGGTCTCTGTTATGGCTAGGACTGTCCTTTCGGACGTTGTCGATGCATGCCGGGCACGTAACCACCTTTGGGATGATACGATCACCGATGCGTCTCATACCTTCGCCTGGTTCAGCTTGTTCAGGAAGGTGGGCAGGATAAGCATGTGCAGTACTTATAGGCGCGTTTCCGCGCGTAGTGTCAATGGCTTTCGCCAGATAGACGGCTTCCACGAAGGCAGACTGCAGTCGTCGAGTATATCTTTGTGCCAGTGAAAGCTCGGTGTTGCACGGTTGTGCGTGCACATGCTGACCGTTGCACTTGAGTCGCTCAAAGGGTTTAAGAATTGTCTCGTCGTTGCTGGTGATATTTGTCGGCTTCTTAATATAGTCGCCAGTCGTATCCTTAAGTCCCGTAGCGCATTGGTCAATGCGTACGGTTGTAATGTGTGGTCGGTTGGCAAGCTTCGTCCATGGAGAGATATCGTCCACCCATGTTCCTGTAGGTTGTTCGCGTATAAACCACCTCTGAGCGTCATCTTGGGTTACAGCAATTTTACCACAGTAAATTATGTGTGGTAAGTCTTCTCTGTGGTGCTGTTCCCAAGTGTTATAGTTGACTTTGTAGTTATAGTAAGATGGTGGTCCTGTGGTGCGGCAGCTGGGTTGCAGTATGGCAACTCGTACGTAGCATATCGCAAAGTAATGATCTATAACCTGCTGCACCGAGGGGTCTCCCAGGTCGACATATGTAGTCTTGTCCAAGTTGCCGCCTGAGGAAAGTCCCCTTGAGAAGGCAAGCTCTGAGATGCCACCCTCGCCGCCACAAAGCTCCAACATATCCACGCAGTTGTTATGGCCGTAGCATAGTGTAGCAACTATGCTATATATGTTAGCGTGTGTGTCGGGCATCGATGTGGGGGGGGGGTAAGGAACAGGTCATCGTCCTCGTCGGAGCTTATCAGCTCAACAGGGACGTCAGTACTCCAGATTGCCATAAGATCCTGTCCGAGTCCTGACAAGTCGTCGCCGCAATCGTCATTTCCGTCTTCAACGTGGTTTTTAATGCGGCGAGGCTTGATGCCTGCTTCCTTTTCGGCTTTGAGCCTCTCCTTCTGCTTTATACGCGATTCAGTAGGTAAGGCTTGCTCGTCTTGTTCGTCGGTCTGTGTACCCATTGTCGTGGTTGAATGGGTACATGCGTCAATCGCCAGAGTCGGGAAGGGGGAGAGGACAGTCATCTATGATGACGCGTCGATGTTTCTGTGGTGATTGAGCCGGCTCGTTTCCGAGCAAGACCGGTTCCTCGGGTTGCCAATACAACCGAGTACTGATGTTGGCAACCCCTGCAGGTAATGGTGCATGCCAATCATACCCTGTTGGTTGATCGGTAACTGAGATATCTTGAATAACCGCGTTGGTATCCAAATTGATTGTTACACGTCGGATGACTTCAGACCATTTTGGTCCTCCCTTATGAGTCGTCACGTAGTGACGGGTGTTATGGTCTGTACGTGTATACGTATTTGAGTATACGGGCACGTTTCCGTGCGTAGTGGTGCTCCCCAAAATTGTGTCGTTCAAGTGACGGATGAGTATAGTACGTGTCTGAGCCCGCCATTCAGCATGTCGTACTGTATGGCCGTACCAATCCAACACATGTTGTGGTATGGCCTGCTTACAGGTACATGTCCACAGCTTCGAGCTGATCGGTATTGATGATGCTACCTGCATATAAGTACCGCTTGGTGTACTGTCTTGCATATTGAACCGAATACCGAAATGACACAGACGCATCCGTATTACTGACAACTTTAGATCTTCCAGGGTATCACGTACTGAAGATAACTTCCAAACATATCCTGGGGGACCAAATATTATAATCTTCATGCGGAGTTTCTTGGCTTTAATCAACAGGTTCTGGATACGTGACCAATGTGGGGCCACTTTCTTGCCTGGAGTTCGTACGTACCAGTCACCCGGAGTACTAATCCATATGAGAGTGTAATCTCCACTGATCACCGCACCTAAGTAGTTTGTGCCCACGCTTGTCATAAGTTCGTTGTGGGAAATACGATCACACATATAACCTCGTGTGCGGAGGTCGGCACATGCCTCCCTCGTATCTTCGATGACAAAAGCCCTCTTACTAAGGCAGGTTACCCCGCTGTCCTTGTTACCCCCCGGCTTTTCAGCCAACAGGCAAGACGACGAGGGGGCGACGTCGCCCTGCCATCTTCAAGATGAAGAAGATGTGCCTACAATATCTGCCAGCATCTGGGCTTCCCTCAGATGCTGGAGCTCAGCACTGCAGCGCGCCGTGGCCTCAGAGGCGGATTGCTCCGCAAATGCTGTCAGCATCGATGGATTATCCATCAGCTGTTTCAGCACGCCTTTGGACCTAGCGTCGCTGACCGTATGCAATTCACGATTAGTGTATCCCATCACTATTTTACGGCGGGACTGTACAGCGTCCATGGGTACACTACCACCATGCAGGGCCAGTGTCCTGGCAACAAAACAATCGAACGTCTCGAGATCGTCGATGTTGTCGCCTCGCATGGTGGCCTTGGCGAGCGTCTCCATCAACCCCTGGGGCAGGTTTCCCTGCAATTGATTGCGCTCCTGCGCTGGGGTCGGCTCGCCTGTCAGCACTGTCTGGAAGGACGTGCTGCTTGAGCTCGAGGCGGGTTGCCCCGCAGCTCCAAAACAATCACACCTGATCGACAGATGCCCTGACGGCAACTTTGTCGTCGGCATGATTTTGGAGCCTTCTGGGAGCTCCATTTTGACCTGCCCCTTACCAGGGAATATCAGCTTTTCCTGGCCTCGTTCAAGCACGATGATCGTGCGTTTGTCCTGCATACTATCGAGACCTAGGATGGCTGGCAGGTCCTTGCCACAGCCTGACACAATGTTCGTCTTGTATGAATCGAGTTGGGCCGACCCCTGGTACTCGCAGGCAATACTGAATGTGCCTACGGTATCCGCTGGGGCCGACCCTTCTCCCACTCCGTTGATATTCAAACGAGAGCGGGGCTCGAACGTACAAGTACGGCCATGTGCCTCGGCAGCCTGGACGAACTTACGGCTCGTGTTCTCGCCCATGATGTTGATCTTCGAACCGACGTCGATGAGTATGGAATTTCCACCATCATCCAAGAACGTCTTACTCGGCTGCTTGATGTGCACAGTTTCTGAAGTGTCGGCTGTGTCGGTAGGCGGGTTTCCCCGCGGCACAGTCGTACTCCCTGGCGGGTTACCCCGCATGACACTGGCATGTGACTCGCTCTCGGCCATGCGTGCCAGGTCAATGTGCTGGAAGTGCGACACGTGCTGGGCGTGATCGCCACGCTCCTCCCGCCAGTTGGCATACTCATCACGTATGCTCATATACTGCTCGCGGGTCGTGCGCCTTATCAACGTTAGGTACGAGTGAAGGGCGATGTCCTGCAGCCCCTCGTTCGTGATGTGATCCCGGTACCGCAGCCACTCCTCGAACTCCTCATTCGTCGCTGAGATGTTGACGGCCCTGGCTGCTGTTGCTGCTGACGCCGCTGAGGATTCTGATAGGTCTAACGACGGACTATCAGTTTCAGGATTATTGGCATCTAGCATAAATGTTGTGTGCGTATTATCCATCTGATTCTGGAAATGTCGTACACGCAACTCGCGCAGCTGATCAGGGTCCAGTGACATCTCAGCCTCGCCTCCACTCTGGGGAGACATCTGAGGAGTGTCATGCAGGTTTCCCTGCTGAGGCGCCGTCATCGGGATAAGCTGATCAAAATATCCCGCTTCCATAGGCGGCCTTACCTCTTCAGGCAGGTATCCCTGCTGTTGTGACGGAACTGTCTGCATAGCTAGCACCCTGGACGTCATCTCCTCCACCATGCTCCTCAGCTCCCGCAGCTCTCTCGCTGACTGCTCAGGAGTCTGACTAAAGGAGCCGGTCCATGGGAAGGATGATGCTATAATGCCAGGTGCTCGACAGATAGCACATGGTGGCTGCTGGGGATCTCCCTCACGCTGATTTGCGACGTGGCCCACCACATTAGAATTCCAGCATCCCTCGTGGAATAGGTGATTGCACCTCAGGCGGTAGACGATATCCCTGGGCTGGAATTCTTCGAGGCATACCGCACAGGTATCTTCCATCCCAGTGAAGACTTCTACGTTTGCTACCCTGGGATATACCCGCCGCTGCCTCTCCAATACCGTCTCGGAGGGCATGAAGGCTGATGGGGGTGTCCCCGTTGGATTCAGCACTTCCTGCACTTCGACATTTGGCATGGAAGTGGTAGGAGTCACGGCGGGCGAGTTTCCTCGCAAAGGTGAGCCCCTGTTCCTCACCACATCAAGTGCAACTGCACGTGACTGATCCCGTACGCTTTGCACCGCCTGCCTCCTCCTGAAACATGCCTGCTGAGTGTGGTGTGTCTGCCTGATGTAGTCAGGCACGCCCCTACTGCCAGACGGTATTGAATGGGCAGTGGGCTGAACAACCACCTCTGGTGATGTTGGTGAAGGCATAAAGGCCATGTGCGGGTACATGGAATGGTCGCTGCAGCGCACATTAGTGAGGTTATGCATCTGATCCGCCAATTCACGAACAAATTTGTTCGGAACCCTTGACCCGTCAGGGTATAATGGCGGATTCATCTGCGTTGGTGGTGGCCTCTGGCCCTGAGACATGCTCGGATGGGCGTTGAACGCCGGGATAAAGGCTCGTTGCCGAGCAGGGTCCCGTGGGTTGGGACCCTCAGGTTCCCAGGACCAGGCTGGCCTCCACCTCTGCCCACTTGGGTGAGGCAGATTATGGTTCTGCACCTGCTGCACCGCGGCCGCCACTCTTGAGCGATAGTCGTCAGGTACACCCGCCCTGTGGTGGCTTGGTGTACCAGGCAGGTTTCCCTGCTGACTCGTTGGCGTGCCGGGCGGCATCATGTTGAGGAGGGCTGTGCTGTGATCAGCCCTAGCCGCAGCTATCCTCTCCATGAGTGTGCCGTTTGCGGCAGGGCGGACAGGTGTCCCGAATGGGGATTGTGCCGGTGGTGTGCCCAATGGAGTCATGCCCCTTGGAGTGTGCATGCTCTGAGTAGGGCTTCCATGCATTGGTTCAAACCGAGCAGGTCCGCTTGTAGGCAGGTTTCCCTGCATGGCCTGACGATTTCTCGTAGCCATAGCGGACATTGCTCCCTGGCCTGCGGCCCAGGGATCCTGCTGGTATAACCTGTCCGCCAGCTGTTCTACCTGGTCAGGGTTCAGCGCGGCTGCGATCTGATCCAGGTCCGAGGTACTGATGGCCTGCCAAGACACGGCACTAGGCCCTTGGCTTGGGGCACGGCTTGGAGCCGCGCTCCCGGCCTCACTCTCGGTAATCATGAAGATCCGATAGATCTCAGGCTGGTTTCCCAGCTGGGTAGGGCTGTAGTGGTCCCCAACTTCCCTGTGGGGGTAGACCATGGGGGGGTCGACGCCCTCTTGGTCTTGGGACCACTGGTACTTAACGCTGGAAGTACCAACGTCAGCCCACCTGTCAGGAGCAGACATCGTTGCGACAGAGACTCGCGCATGGCGGCTCCCCAAATACTCTGGATTACGCCATTGCCTTCCTGTGGTCAGATCCTCTACATGAGAGATGTAATACGGTTCAATGATACCGTTATCTCCCTCGGACAAGAGGACTCCGTTATCGGACCAACAGAACTTCATACCATCTTGTATGGCCTGACGCCAATCTACGAAGATGATGATGTCTGAATCTGGGTCCGACCCACTGTTCACGGCACGGCGGCGAACTGTCGGCACGAAGTGAATGTGCGAACGGCCTGTCCCCTTTTTCTTCGTGTTGTGCTCAGGTCTACAGGACAGGCCGTGCCACATAATACCTTCGAAAGCATGCCATCGAGTGCCATGCATGGCGACTTCGGGGTATGGGGCCGGTCTCCCGGCAGGTTGGTCGCACAGTACAATGTAGCTGTGCAGCGACCATGGAGCTTTCAATGTCCATGAATGCCCCTGAGAGGCGCGGGTGAAGATAGCGGGCTCGCCGGAGTCCCGCATTGACACCTTGAACTGGAGGCGTTGTTTTTCTTCTCCGTCTGGTTCACGAACATGAACAACTGACATCATGATGGCTGCGGGTTGGTCAACCGAGCGCCTACATAGATGCTCGTTGATGACCTTGGCCTCGTCATACTTTGGGCTATACCCAGCATGTCTTGGTTGACCTGTGTTCCACGGATAATGGTCAACGAGTTCCACTAGGTTAACCCAACCATCACGATCATCGAAAGATTCCAAGCGCCACACAGGATTGTGTTGCTTGTCTGGCGCATGTCTGCATATCCTGCTGAGAGCTTTGCTCAGCTGTTTGAGAATATCATTGGATGTGGGAAGGATTCCAGCTTTCCTGCATTCCTTCATGAATGTCTCATCCACCGACGTATCGGTGGGAGCTTCCGAAGCGCAAGTCTATCCCTGATCACATTTGGAGTCCCACTAGTGAAGGACGTGTCACCTGGGTGGTGCAGCTGAACCACTGGCGGGTTTCCCCGCATCGGAACCTCTGTTGCTGAAGAGGCTGCGGCTCCTGAAGAGGAGGAAGCTGCGGCGGCAGCGCCTGGCGGGTTTCCCCGCGGAGATGCGCGACTGGCGCTGCCCCTGATCTTCGGCACCCAGGTACCCCTCGACATAGCACCTTCATCGGACCTCCTGGAACGAGCCGCCACAGGCGAAGCTGGCGCAGGTGCATACCCACTGCGCTCGAAAGCTGCCGCCCTTTTCGCAATGGACTTGCTGCGACTAAGCGGGCGTCTTCGTTCCTCCATAGGGTCCTGAGGTTGCTGCTTGGGCACAGACGCTTGTGGGGGAGTTGCACCAATCGGCGGCTTCGGCGTCGCAGATCGAGGCACCTCCATATGCGCGTCTGGCCCAGGGTCCTGAGGGCTCGTCTTCGGTTTCGGCACCAGGGACGGCTTAGGTGTCGGGGGTTCACTCTTGGCCTTCGAAGTTAGTGGGAGTGGGGGCCTCGTAGCCCTCTTCATGTAGATCTTACTAGAATCTTCCAACATCTTGCGAGTTGCCTCGCGAGTGCGGTCTTCTGCTGTCCGCATACGCTCCTCATCCTCCGCCACACGTTGAGCCTTTATCTCATCCTTGATTGTCGGTTCTGGTTGTTGGGACTGGCTAGAGACGCCAGGCGAGTTTCCTCGCATACTAGGAAGACTGAAGAGCGCGTCTTTCTCTTCCTGGGTCATGGCTACCAGTCCCCTTGGAACCGGGGTAGGCTTTTCTTCTTCTTTCGGATCCAAGTGGCTCAACATCCCGAGACGATGATTCACTTCCGCGATCTCGTCCTGCGTCATCGGGATAAGTGGCGGATGGCCCTCTTTATGAGGGGTTTTGCCCCTGTTGGGGCTCAGGCCTTCGTTGTTGCCAACGGGGCATCCTGGCCTGTGGTTCTGAAACGGCTGGGAACAAGGTCCGCATGCTGCGTGAGGCCTATACTGCTTGCGCGCCGCGATAATATCTCGTAACTGAGTCCGCACTTCTTGAATTTCAGGGCGGCGGATGTTTGTTGCAAGCTGATAGCCTCCGCGGATGGGCTTGCCATCGCTGTCCCTATAGGCAGGGTTGCCCTGGCCGAAGGCCGAGTGTTCCCCTTTTCGGCGTCTTGGGTCGTTGTACGGAAGTAGCTGGCCACCTCTCCTGAGAGCGCGTTTTTTGGGCCAGCCTGTCTCCACTCACGAGGAAGTCGAGCCTGTGGATGTGGCCCTTCTCTGACGCGCGTATGGGAACGAGATCTTCTGGTGTTCTCATCAGAGGAAGCTGCCGAAGCAGCAGGAGCGGCACCCGGTGAAGGTGCCTGAGGAGGCTCCTGTGCGATCCCAGATGGATCGTCCGATGGAGGCAGGTCTCCCTGCTGGGTGGAGCTCGGCGCAAATGGCGCTTGTGCCGATGGTGATGATGATTCAGACTCATCAGGATCGAAGTCAACCTCTTCCTCACAATTCATGTCCATCATGAGGATGGTGACGTCATCCTCATCTAACCCGCAACCATCGCCTTCTACTTCTTCTGATGTCGAACTACCGATGATGATGGCCATTGGCGTATCTGGTACAGGCAGGTTTCCCTGCATAGCCGGCGTCTGTGCGTCGCTCGGCTGTCCTGGAGTAGGAGGCACTGTTGTCGGCTCAGGCTCGTCGCCGAGCATAGGCTGCCCAGCAATGTTACGCATGTCCGTATGGTTTGGCCTCATTCCCACCGCCTGGAGACCCCATCCTGGCGGAGGAAGATCATGACCGCGCATAGCCATTGCCATTTCCAGAGCACGACGCCATCTACCACGGGAGTATATCAAGTGTCTCTGCACTTCCTGAGGATACACGCTGTCAATGAGAGTCAGAGCTGCCAAAAGTAGCTCTGAACTACCGCAAGTATCATTATCCTGTTCTGTCATGATGCCAGCTTCGATGTGTTCTTGACTCTCAGGAAAACCAATTGTAAGTATCTCATGCATCCTCATGAGGGTCTGCAAAAGGGTACGTGGTCCATATTCGCCTGGAGCAAGCGAACCAGGAGGTATGAACGGAATATCTGGTTCGCCTGCAATGAAGGCCTGAACAAATGCCTGAGACTCCATTTCAATTAAGTCTTCAGTGGTCTGGGGATATTCTCCCATCAAAGAAGGCCTGTTTCCAGGCGGGATTTCGGGCGGAGGTTCGAGGTTCCGTTGAACCTCGGAAGGCGAAGCCTCTATAGTGGTGTCCTCGTCGTCGCTCTCGTAGGCCATGATGTTGCCTGGGTTCCCGAACATCCAGTCGAAGAAAGAAAGAGGCTCGTTTCCAAGCGTACCGTGTTCCACGGGAGTGAGTTCGTTACTGCCCGTGACGAACCGGCGGACGTACTCGAGGTAGTACGCGTACAATCCATGACCATACCCCTCGAGCTCGTCGATGTTGTCCATGCCAACAACCCAAGTGAAAAATATCTGTTCCATAGCCTCAAAGTCCTGGAGGCTCAGATATTCAATGGATGGTGCACTTGAGCCAAAATGGACTTCGGACGACATGCCCTTTCCATTTCCCTTCGCTGGACAATCTCGCACAAGATGATCGGAACTACCACATTCATGGCATTTGAGAACCTGGCCGTCTCTACCTCGCGGGTTTCCCCGCCTACCTTTACCTTTACCTGAGGTCTCTCTACGGCCTTTACCGCGGCCTTTTCCCCCAAAGAATATCTCATCATGTTGTTCATCTGAGAGCCTCTGGAGAAATGCCGCGATACCTCGCCCGTTCAACCTCCGACGGCCACGCTTGCCTTTACCCTTTCCCTTAAAACTTCTGCGTATCCTCCTTCTAACGCGACGCACTGGTTTTCGTGTGAACCTCCTCCACCTTCGTTTGGCCTGTTGTAACAGCCAGAATAAATGCTCAGCACGCTGATTGTCGTTATCCATATTCATGATATCTGACCAATCTAGAGCTTCAACACCATCTGATGATATAGTGTCTGTATCGGTGCCGGAGTCGAAATCTTCGTCTCCTAAATAGGTGGATACACCGTCGGTTAGGGGATTTGATTCCCCCCATAACGAGCGGTGTGGTTGTGGTTCTCTAGAAGGAGGGCTGGTTGCCCAGCTTGGTTGTGATCGATCCCCTGCTAATCAAGCAGTGAATTCTCCTGGGTCATCGGCCCATATGCTTGAGGGCCCGTTTCCAGGCTGGGCTTCAGTGGTCAAGGTAGTGTAGAAATTTCCGCTACCAGATCCCCTTCCCCTTCCAAACACAGATCCTATGTTGCCAGGAGATCGTTCGGATAGGTGGCCTATCGAACGCATCCTTTCCAGCAACTCATCATATTGTTGTTGTGTTCGAGGCATTTGGTGGTTGAGTGGCTGTGAGAGTTGCATGGCTTTCTGGTTGCCGACGCCTAAGGCGCGGAATAGGATAGTGGTTAGCAGTTGGAAGTTAGGAAGGTCGAATCCCACCGACTGTGCCTCAAGTCGGGCCATTTCGAATCGGGTAAGAGTGACATCGATTCGCTCCCCGTGAGGCACATGGAAGTCGATGAGTTGTGTGCCGGAAGTGAGCTGTCGCTCATCTTCCAGGCGTTCGAACTTCATGCTGAGGAGGAACATGATGTAAGTTACTGGGTCTGTGTGGACCCCATCAATGTCAGCACCATAGTTTATAATGTCAGGCGGTACCCTCATGGCGAGTGTCCTCGCTAGGCCACCTAGGCCGCGTTGTATTGCGGCCGCTTGGGCCTGTGGCGTCATACGTCCGCTTGTAACGTTGAGCCATGCGTTGACCTCGTAGATGTACTCACGAAAAGGTACATTACCTTGAGGGTCCCAATATGGGCCATGTGTTTGCCCATCGGCGCTGTTATCTCCACGACGCATGTGTCCGATTGCTGCCCCCAGCGCGAACCATATGATAGCGAAAACGAATATCCCGATAATGTGTAACGAAGGACGGTTATGATGCGCGTTGTCGCGCGGGGGTAGCGCCTTGTCGAGTCTTCGAGGCGCTCTGTCTGGCGGGTCTCCCCGCCCTTGCTTCAAGTATTGCGCTGTTAGCTCGTTGCCGAGCGGTTGGTAGTAACGCAATGATGAAGCGTATACGGTACCAGTTTGGTCGTCTAGACGTCGTACCTCTCGTGTTGCTTCTTGCTCTTGAATAGATCCTCGTAAACGTACTGGGAGTGGTGGCGCAGGGTGGTAGGTGGTCACGAAGATCGTGCAGAAGAATATGAGGCTAAGAAGAGCAAGAGCTGACCACACGAGAGTGCGGCCAGCTCCGCTACCAAGTCGAAAGTGAGCCTGGTAACTCAAATAGGGCATATAGCCTGGCAAATTGCATCCATCGCTCTGCTGTGAAGGTACAGTATGAGGGGTGGATGGGTAAGATAGGATAATATCGATGTAATGATCTTTCCAGCACATAGCGAACACTCGCGGTGTCCGGGCAAATAGGGCGCGCGTGCCTTGAGCCCAAGGCAGCTGCGCGCGAGCTATGCTCCCGATACTGTAACATCTCCCAAAGAGCTACCCTTAAAGTCTGAGGACCATCCTCCTCCTCCTCCTCCTCTTCCCTCCTCCCTCCTCCCTCCTCCCTCCTCCCTCCTCCCTTATCCTGACCCCTCCGCCCGAGGGGCAGCAATGGGGGTCGTCCCAGAGCCCAAACCCCCCGGGCCATGAAAATCATGGCTGGAGGTTCTCCCCTGTTTTGGGGCCTCACGGGCCCTCCCCGGGACTCTGCTGCCCCAACAACAACGACCCAGCATGACAAACGGGTCCCGGGCAAGGTGGGCGGGGGTTTTTGGGGGGGGGCGGGGTTGTGGGGGTGGGGGCCGGCGGGGAGGAAAAGGGCAGGCCACGGCTGCGGACAGATGTCCGGCCCCACCTCAGGCCGGTGGGTGGGGCCGTGCATCAAGCTGGCTGGACTGGACTGGAACTTGATCAAACCATATAAAACAGGGCTAGGATCGGATATAAATCGTCCAGAGCGTTCCGGAGCGCTCTCAGAGCGTTCGGAACGCTCTGGAGCGGCCGCGGCGCCCAATACATCCTCCAAGCCCGCCGATTCTCAGAGATTTCGAGTTATCCCGATCCGATGTTGTCCCGATTTTCGCGTCGTTTTAATATACCAAGCGGTGCGTGGGCAGGAACGCTGGCATAGAGGAGAGCCCAAGCCCAGGCTGCACACCGGGCCACCGCCGTCGGCTCCCAGTGAGCAGCCGTGCTTGTGCGCTGTGGGGCCATGGGCACCGCAAGTGGGATCGGCGCGCAAGCGGGTCACACTGGGACGACCAAGAGGAAGAGGAGGAGGAGGTGGAGGAGGAAGGAGACCAGGAGGAGGAGGCGGAGGAGGAGAGGAGGAGGAGGGAGAGGAAGACGACCAGGAGGTGGAGGAGGAGGGAGAGTTGGAGGGGGAGGAGGGAGGAGGAATGAGGAGGAATAGGCGGATGAGGAAGAGGGGGAGGAGGAGGAGGGACGCGAGGAGGAGGACACACAAAAGTTGGGGATGGAGAAACAAGGGAGAGGAGAGACGACGAGGGCCGCGTTCAGAGCGGTGGCCCGCTGGCGCCTGCCACAGCTCCACCGCGCCTCCGCTCACCGCGCCTCCTCTGGGCCGAGGGGGGAACGCACGCAGTCCAAACGTTCACGGTCGCCTACCTTCACGCGCTGCGCTCCGCGCTTCGCGACGCGCCGCCATCTTCGCGCCCTTGCGAAGCCGCATTGGAGAAGGGCAGTTGCCCAGCGCGGGCCGCGACGCGCGAAGCGCGATTATCTTCGCGCCCCCGGGTGGCTTAACGAGCGCGGGTCGAGACAATGAGCCCTTTCGCCGCGGCCTTGGGGCGCCGTGGAGGCACTCAGGGCGAAGACCATTCCAAGGTGGAGCCCCGACGCGAACAACAGAAGGGTGGCCTTCCAAGGCCTGGGTTGCTCTTGCATCACATTTTTATGCTGCCGACTTCGACGTTAGTTTCTGACACAATGTGGATTGTTCAACTTTGAGTGATCACAGCTTCACGATAACTTGGATCGTTCGATGTCGGCCGACTGCGGTCACAGGCAGCGTTCAACCTTGAACGCCCGCGCTGGGGTCTCCACCGCGTCGACACTTCGGGGCACATCAAGCCATCCCCACCCCCACATAAAGCCAGCCCACCCTGACCTACGCACCCTAGGCGGGAATGGGTGCCGTCTCCTCCGCGTTTTGTGGCGCCAGTCCCCACCAAGGGAGCGTACGCTGGGAAAGCCACCTTACCCTGTCACCTGTCCTTGTGGAGGTTGGGAAGGCTCTGATGATGATGATGGTGATGATGATGATGGCGATGATGATGATGCTGATGCTGATGATGATGATGATGATCATCATGATGATGATGATGATGATGATGATGATGATGATGATGATGATGATGACGCTGACGCTGGTTTTGCTGTTGTTGGTGATGGTGATGGTGATGCTGATGGTATTTATGCTGATGATGCTGTTGCTTCTGGTGCTGCTGCTGATAAGGCTGATGCTGCTGCTGATGATGCTGATGATGACGATGCTAATACTTATGATGCTGATGGTGATTATGATGCTGACGCTGACGCTGACATTGACGCTGGTGTTGTTGTTGGTGGTGATGGTGATGATGGTGATGGTGGTGGTGATGGTATTGCTGCCGATGATGGCGCCAGCCCACAGCAAGGGAGCGTACGCTGGGAGAGCCAACTTACCCTGTCGCCTGTCCTTGTGGAGGTTTGGAAAGCTCTGATGATGGTGATGATGACGATGGTGGTGGTGATGATGATGATGATGATGATGATGATGATGATGATGATGATGCTGACGCTGACGCTGACGCTGACGCTGGTGTTGTTGTTGTTTGTGATGCTGATGGTGGTACTGATGCTATTGCTGCTGATGGTGCTGCTGCTGATGATGCTTCTGCCGATGATGATGCTGCCGATGATGCTGATGCTGCTGCTGCTGCTGCTGCTGATGATGATGATGATGATGGTGATGCTGATGATGCAGATGATGATGCTGATGATGCTGCTGATGATGCTGATGCTGATATTAATGATGATGCTGATGATGCTGCTGATGATGATGGTGATGATGAGATGCATGGGGCTCACCCTGGGCCCAGAAGGATCCTGCGGCTCACGTCGGCCCCAGGCCTGGCCGGGCGCCGTCGTGCGCCAGGACATGGTCCCAAGACGGGACACGCAGAGGCCCCGTGGTGGCGCGTGCCCCAGGGAGCTGCTTTGGCAGGGCTCGCGCTGCTGCAAGGCACGTTGATCGCGGGGCAGCAACGGGTTGTGGACGCCGGGACACATGGGAACTCTCACGCTCCTATCATTGAGTTGAAGCTGCTGTAAGGCACGTTGATCGAGGAGCAGCACCGAATTGTGGACGCCGTGACACATGTGCACTCTGACACTCCTATCACTGAATGAAAGCTGCTGCAAGGCACGTTGCTCGAAGGGCAGCAACGAGTAGTGGACGCCGTTACACATGGGCACTCTCACGCTCCTATCATTGAGTTGAAGCTGCTATAAGGCGCGTTGATAGAGGGGCCGCAACGAGTTGTGGACGCCGTGACACATGGGCATTGTCACACCTTTATCATTGAGTTAAAGCTGCTGTAAGGCACGTTGATCGAGGAGCAGCAACGAGTTGTGGACGCCGTGACACATGGGCACTCTGACACTCCTATCGTTGAATTACAGCTGCTGTAAAGCACGTTGACCGATGGGCAGCAACGAGTTGTGGACGCCGTGACACTTACGCACCCTCACACTCCAATGGTTGAATTGAAGCTGCTGTAAGGCACGCTGGTCGAGGGGCAACAACGGGTTGTGGACGCCGGGACACATGGGAACTCTCACACTCCTATCATTGAGTTAAAGCTGCTGTAAGGCACGTTGATCGAGGAGCAGCAACGAGTTGTGGACGCCGTGACACATGGGCACTCTGACACTCCTATCGTTGAATTACAGCTGCTGTAAAGCACGTTGACCGATGGGCAGCAACGAGTTGTGGACGCCGTGACACTTACGCACCCTCACACTCCAATGGTTGAGTTGAAGCTGCTGTAAGGCACGCTGGTCGAGGGGCAACAACGGGTTGTGGACGCCGGGACACATGGGAACTCTCACACTCCTATCATTGAGTTAAAGCTGCTGTAAGGCACGTTGATCGAAGAGCAACAACGAGTTGCGGACGCCGTGACACAGGGGCACTCTCACACTCCTATCGTTGACTTACAGCTGTTGTAAGGCACGTTGATCGAAGGGCAGCAGCGAACTGTGGACGCCGTTACACATTGGCACTTGCACGCTCCTATCATTGAGTTGAAGCTGCTGTAAGGCACGTTGATCGAAGAGCAGCAGCGAATTGTGGACGCCGTGACACATGGGCACTCTCACACCCCTTTCTTTCACTGACTGAAGGCTGCTGTAAGGCACGTTGATCGAAGAGCAACAGCGAGTTGCGGACGCCGTGTCACATGGGCGCTCTCACACTCCTATCATTGAGTTTAAGCTGCTGTAAGGCACGTTGATCGAGGAGCAGCAACGAGTTGTGGACGCCGGGACACATGGGCACTCTCACACTCCTATCACTGAATGAAAGCTGCTGTAAGGCACGTTGATCGAGGAGCAGCAGCGAGTTGTGGACGCCGTGACACATGGGCACTTTGACACTCCTAACGCTGAGTGAAACCTGCTGTCAGGCACCTTGATCGAGAAACAATAACGACTTGTGGACGCCGTGACACATGGGCATTGTCACACCTCTATCATTGAGTTACAGCTGCTGTACGGCACGTTGATCGAGGAGCAGCAACGAGTTGTGGACGCCGTGCCACAGGGGCACTCTGACACTCCTATCGTTGAGTTAAAGCTGCTGTAAGGCACGTTGATCGAGGAGTAGCAACGTGTTGTGGACGCCGTGACACATGGGCACTCGGACACTCCTATCATTGAGTTGCAGCTGCTGTACGCCACGTTGATCCAGGAGCAGCAACGTGTTGTGGACGCCGTGACACATGTGCACTCAAACACTCCTATCATTGAGTGAAAGCTGTGTTTAATATACTGGATGCAATGCTCTAAGCATGTTGAACAGCATGTTTGTTTACACGTTTAAGGCATGCTCGAAAGGTGTTTCAGACATCTGGGAACCATTTGGCAGCACGCTTCCTCTCCCTTGATCGACCTCCACAAGTAAGAGGGGCCTTCTGGCCAATGCTGGCCTAGGTCACGAGTAGGCCCCCGACCTAGATGTAAGCAACGGCCTGACAAAAACAGAGCCTCTCCCGGTCCCGAAGTGGTGCTTGCTTCAACGCCTTAGCCGCATTGCGAGTTCGATGTCGTCGGATTTGCTTCGAGAGGGCACGCCAGAGGACGCAGGAACCCCCCGAACACGACAAGGCCACACAGTGCTTCCCTTGCCCCGGGAGTGCAGATGGCATGAGGCGCGATGCGCACCAGGGCACCCTGGATTGGGCAGGGCCGACCTCCCAACCAAACCCGTCCGCGCGCGATCCAAAGGAGAATCTCGACCCTTTAAAACAGGGCTAGGATCGGGATAAATCGCTCCAGAGCGTTCCGGAGCGCTCTCAGAGCGTTCCGGAACGCTCTGGAGCGGCCGCGGCGCCCAATACATCCTCCAAACCCGCCGATTCTCAGAGATGTCGAGTTATCCCGATCCGATGTTGTCCCGATTTTCGCGTCGTTTTGCCCTTGCCCCAGGGCTTGCTCCTCGTCCCGGATATGGAGCTCCGACGATCCCAGGGGGGGCCCGCCGAGGGCCGTGGGAGGCCGACAGAGGCGCACAGCAACCTGCCCTGACCTCCTCCACCTCCCTGGAGGAGAAGGAGGAGGACGAGGAGAGGGAGGAAGCGGAGGAGGAGGAGGAAGAGGAGGAGGAGGAGGAGAAGGTGGAAGAGGAGGAGGAGGAGGAGGAGGAGGAGGAAGGAGGAGGAGGAGGAGGAGGAGGAGGAGGAGGGCCCGGACCTCCTCCACCTCCCTGGAGGCCTTGGGCGCTTCCTCTCCCGAGGTCCTCTGCTCCGCCGCGGCCCTCTGCCGCCTCCTGCGCTGCGCCCGGGAGCGCCGTGCGGGCTCCCAAGCAGGCTCCGGCCGGCCGACCCCCAGGTCGGCCGGGGCCGACCGGGAGCGCGGCAGCCGCTCCCGCCGCCAACGCGCCTCGATCTCGTCCACCGCGTGCAGGAACGTCGCCTTCTGCTCGATGACGCAGCCCGGCACAGGCTGCCACGCATCTGAGGCGACCGCGGCGGCGGAGCAGCCACGGGAACCGCTCGGCATCGAGGAGGCCATGATGGCCGGCGACAGCCCCCTTGGCGCGCCGGTGCCCCGGCGAGCACCGTCCCAACGGCAGCCCTGAAGCCAGAGCAACTGCGGACATTGAGTTTGCACTGGTGGGCAAGAGGGGGTCGGAGTGAGGGGGGCCGAACGGTCATACACCGTCCCTGAATGCTTGGTTTTTCGCGCGGTTCCGCAGTGCGGAATGCCGTTCTTTTTATTGAACTCCCACGAGCGGAACAAGATGATCGACGATTCCCCCTCAGTGGTGCCCAGTATGCTTCTTCAATTGAAGTGTCCCCCTCGGCTCTCATTGAATATTACGCTTCAAAGTGGAACGTGATGCTGCCCCCCGCTGAAACAGCAACAGCAACAACAACAATCATTCAAATAATGTTGACTCGTTTCTGCTCGCGTGCAATTCCGTATACCCCAAACCTTCAATACCCGCCCTTTTCGTCTTCGATCGTGCCAAATTAGGGGCATATCCTTGTTACCTCCTACGTTTATTTCGTGCAGACCCTAAGGCAAAATACATTCGCCTGGCGAAGGACCCAACCATATGCAGTTGTGAGCACCGTCGTTGTATGCACCGCACTCGGTGGAACTCCCTATGGGGCTACCAAACGTGTGAGGGGTGTGCCACAATGGGTGCGGTGACCGCATGCGAACGCTGGCGTGTGGGGCTTACGAAACGTGTGATAG
The DNA here is from genome assembly GCA_963575745.1 of Prorocentrum cordatum. NCBI lineage: Eukaryota > Dinophyceae > Prorocentrales > Prorocentraceae > Prorocentrum > Prorocentrum cordatum. Next base: position 668,648 of record CAUYUJ010017015.1, on the reverse strand, counting down.
GGCCACGAAGCGTGTGAAGGGTGTGCCCAACATGGGTGCGGCAACCGCATGCGAACGCTGGCATTTGGGCCTTCGGTACGGTTCCCTATGGGGCCACGAAACGTGTGAGGGGTGTGCCAAAATGGGTGCGGTGACCGCATGCGAACGCTGGCATTTGGGCATTCGGTGGCGCTCCCTATGGAGCCACGAAATGTGTAACGGATGTGCCAAAATGAGTGTGGTGGCCGCATGCGAACGCTGGCATTTGGGCCTTCGGCGGGGTTCCCTGTGGGGCTACCAAACGTGTGAGGGGTGTGCCAACATGGGCGCGGCAACCGCATGCGAAAGCTTGCATTTGGGCCTGCGGTGGGGCTCCTTGTGGGGCCACGAAACGTGTGAGGGGTGTGTCAAATGAAGTGCGGTGACCGCATGCGGGCGCTGGCATTTGGGCCTTCGGTAGGGTTCCCTGTGGGGTCACGAAGCGTGTGAGAGGTGTGCAAACATGGGTGCGGTGACCGCATGCGAACGCTGGCATTTGGGCCGAAGGTGGGGCTCCTTGTGGGGCCACGAAACGTGTGAGAGGTGTGTGTGCCAAAATGGGTGCGGTGGCCGCGTGCGAGCGCTGGCATTTGGGCCTAAGGTTGAGCTCCCTGTGGAGCCACGCAACGTGTGACGGGGGGGGGGGGGGGGGGGCAAAATGGGTACGGTGACCGCGTGCGAGCGCTGGCATTTGGGCCTTCGGTGGGGCTCCCTGTGGGGCCACGAAGCGTGCGATGGGTGTGCCAAAATGGTTGACTGGTTCGGAGTTCGGAGGGCAGAGGCAGGGATCGGAAGAGGAAGGGGAGGGAGGAGGAAGGAAGGAAGGAAAGAAGGAAGGACGGAGAAGACCGTGTGACACTGTTCTATCAAAACGAGGACCCAACACCACAGGATGGTTGGGACGAAAACGGATGGGGGAATGGACAAGGGGCAAGTGGGTCGCCGAAGCGCGTGGTTTGCATGAACCGCGAGGATGTATCTAGCGATAGCGCGATTTCCAAATAAGCTGACCAACTCCAGAACGAGAGCGTGGTTCCTGAGTGTCGAAGGCGCGGCGTCTGCATACATTGTGAAAAAATGCCGCGCGGGAGCGCGATTCCTGCATACATTGTAACTAATTCCCTCGCGAAAACGCGATTTTGGAAAACCGCGCGAGGGAATATCAGGCGGGGGGCCCTTGTTATTGTACTTCGGGGCCCAGGAAGAGGAAGAAGAGGAGGAGGAAAAGGAGGAGGATGAGGAGGAGGCGGAGACGGAGGAGGAGGAGGAGGAGGAGAAGGAGGAGGAGGAGGACCACTGCAAACCCAAGAGTCACCAACGATGTTGGAGTAAACCCTCCCTCCAAGCTCCCTCTCCGTAGGCCCCTACAGCGGCTCATTTCCATTGGTGGAACTGCCTCGTTGGAAAACACCCGTTTGGAGACCCTGGAGCATGCCCAAACAATGTTGTCGGGATCTCAACGCCACGGATCAGCCTGACCGTTGCGTATCGACGATCCGGAATCGTGCCAGAAACCATTCCTAGGACTTCAACACAACCAATCAACGTAACTGTTGCACTCGCATGATCTGGAACCCTTCCAAAACATCATTTCTGGAACGTTGGTGATGGGAACCCGTGGAACTCTTCCAAATGTTTAAAACGAGCGTGCGCAACGCTCACGCGAGAACAAGATTTTGAAAACCACCCGCCCTCAATCCGTCAAACTTTTGCAACATTTTGAATCGAATGTGCGCCGCGCGAAGGCGAGAGCCACATTTCGAAACAGAACGGCCTTCAATCCGCGATAGTTAAAACGAATGTGCGCCACGCGCAAGCGAGAACCACATTTTGAAAAGGAGCCGTCCTCAACTCGTGGAAGTCTTGCACAATTAAAAAAAAGAATGTGCGCCGCGCTTGAGCGAGACCCACATTTTGAAAACCACCCGCCCTCAGTTCGCGAAGCTCTTGCACATGTTTGAAACGAATGTGCGCCGCGCTAAGGCGAGACCCACATTTTGACAACCACCCGCCCTCAATCCGTGAAACTCTTGTAACGGTTTCAAAAGAATATGCGCCGCGCTAAGGCGATACCCACTTTTTGAAAACGACCCGCCCTCAACCCGCGAAGCTTCTGCACATTTTTAAAACGACTGTGCCCCGCGCTAAGGCGAGAACCACATGTTGAGCCCCCCCCCGCCCTCAATCCGTGAAGCCCTTGCAAATCTATAAAATGATCCGCGCTAAGGCGAGAGCCACATATTGAAAACGACCCGCCCTCCATCTGCGAAGCCGTTGCCAGTGTTTGCTTCAGAAGCATACGTGGTAAGGACAATCTCAGGCGAAAAAACCGGCCCGCCCAAAAGAACTGGCACCGGGGTGCAACAGGGAGGACATATTTACAAGGAACAGGAATGGAGGATATGTTTTCCTCAATGTATTTACATACGCACAAGAGAACATCAGACGACACAACACACACAACACAACATTAAGAGACAACTCCGTTTAGCTCTCTGGATCCGTGAGGGCCCATGGCCCGACCTCGACTGTAACCAGGTCGCACTTGGGGTGACGGCCAGAGGCTATGCGATTCCAAGAATGCATGCTCCCCTGGGCCCCCGCGCGGGAGGTCGGGCGGCGCTCTTAGCGGAGACCTCGCACTTGTCCTCCGCTGGTGTAATGTTTGCAGCGGAGACAAACAAACATAACATAATAGTCGCTGGCATCCATGAAAAACGTGGAATGGCCGAGCCCCAGAAACTTGGGAGCGTCAAGCCCTCGGATCCCGACCCCCGGGATTACCGCGGCAAAGACCAGGAGACGCCCTCCGGGCGGCCCTGGACCCGCGGAAACAACGTTCACACTGCCAGAACCTGCCCTGCCAGCTCCAAACGTGGCCATCGGAACGGGGCCTCGCTGGGACAAGCTTCTTCACGTGGACATCACTGGAAAGGTCGAGGCGCGGCCGCAGCGGCAACGACTTCCCCGCCAGTTTGCAGGCAAGCTTGGCCATGCGCAACTGGCGTGGAAGTTTCTCGCGTTCATCAGCCGAAAGGGGCCAGGTGCCTCGACGCGGCTCTCTTGGCCAAGGCATCGGCGGCATCGTTGCCGAGCTTGTAGCATTCCAAATCATTTGTCATATCGGGGTCCTCTGGAGCAAGCACCCTGGCTTTGGCTGCCGAGACTAAGCCCGTGGGCTGCAAGGTCAGAAAACTGTCGCTGTACGTTCTGTTTCAAGAAAGCTGCTCCTTCGGATGCATATTAAACTGTCGGGCAACGTCGAGGCAGACCAGGAAACCCTTGGACTCGGGAGTCGCGCATTGTCCCGCAGCGCATATGGCCAAAACGTCTGCAGCCTGGGGCGCCTGAGGGATCGGGGCCCAGACTGGGGCCGAAACGTGGCCGAGGACATTTTGATCAGAGCCGTCGCAGATGATGCCCCATCCCACCCTGGGCAGTTCGGGAATCACATGCCCGTGACAACATCCGTCGACATGGAAATCACCTTGAGCCCTGAACCCGTCGATGCCCGCCACCTCGAAGCCGCCAGCGGACAGCGGCCTGGGGGGCGTGCCACCTGGATGTTCAAAGATGCCCCGGGTGAACAGGAGGCGCTCGGCAGGGCCCTGGAAATCGATGACGCCCAGCGAAGGGCGGTTATCTCCAAACTTCGCCAGAATATCTTCGCGCTCCTCGTCGCGCGACGGGCAGGAGTGGAGTCTATGCTCCAGGGTGTCTGGGGCAGCTCTGCGCAGCTCACGCAGTGCATCTTCCAGGTGGTAGCCTCTCTCCTCATCAATTTGTTTGGTCCACGAGCCCCCGCAGCGCATGGCCTTGATGCAGCCTTTTTGCAGAGGGGTGAAGCTGGGCGAATTTAGCTGAGCCCTGACCTGGTCATAGCACGGGCGCTGTTCCTCCGGCAGCAAACTCGCCGCGCTGGACCTCTCCTGCGCCCTCGAAACGGCGGCGTGCAATGCTCGTTCGATGAAACCTGGACTGCAGAGGGTCATCTGGGCGACGACTCCGAAATCGTCGACCAGCTCCGTGAAAGACCGCGCGCGCCACCCTACCCTCTGCAGGGAAAGCTTCGTGGCAGACAATGGCCCCGACGCCCTTCTCCAGGGGCCTGCGTCTGGATTGCCTTCGAAAACCCCCTGCCACCCCTCTCGGAATTCCTGGTAAGGCGCGCGGAAAGGATGCGAGCGAGTCGGAGCAGCCCAAACTTCCTTAGAGTACCGAGCGATGGGACTGACAGCAACATGCCAAACGGGGTCGCGCTCCAGGATGAGGAGGGAGGCGAGGGATCTCTGGCCTGCGCTTGGCTGATAGGTCGCTCCACAAGATCTCCTCGCCACGTTGAGCTCGTGATCGGAGAAACCCCGAACTTCGCTGCCGTGGGCCAGGCCAAGAAGCGGCCCTGACACAAATAATCCTCTTCGCGAAGCGGCCCGGGACCTTCCGTGCCCCCTTCGGGCGACGGACCTTCTTCTTGAGCGTTCTAAGACGAACCTGGGACTTCTTGGACCTCCCACCAGATCTGGAAGCCTGTCCACAAGTATGGTCAATGCCGCACTAGCTTCGTCGCAGACCTGCACGCAACGCCAGCTAGGTCCCCCAGCTCGGCTCGGATACGCGCAGCAAGTTGTGGAAAAGCGACCGTGGAAGTCTTCTCCAGAGAGACCTGCGCGTGCAAGTCATTCAGAATGACATCGCGAACGATGTGCGAGCCTTCGACTGTGCCCCCGTAGACCACGGACACACTACCTGTAGCACTGCTACCGTAAGCATCGGTATGCATACCCAGCCTAACGCGACGAGGAAGAGGGGCCCTGTCGATGCGGCCGACGACAAAAGCCCGAATCAGCGTAGTACCCATGGAGCAACCAGCTATCACACCTTGACTAGCAAAGTATGAACCTGTCACGAGGCCCTCCATAGATAGGGACCGAGGGCAGCGGCAAGAAGCAACGGACAGTCGGGCGAGAAGAAGGGGGAAACAAGCTTCCGAGTCCCCGTGCAACAATGCATATAGCGGGGTAAGCTCGTAGAGTTTGAATAGGCCCCATAACAGTGCAATCGCAGCGTCGCCAGATGGTCTAGCAACCTCTGCTCTGAAAGCCTGGCGCCCGACAACATCCGATGCCGATGCAAAGCCGCCGCCCGCAAGGATGCCCCGCTCGAAATAGGCCGCCCACTTGGATGCAATGCCCCTGCGGCGGCGCCCCCAGAACCGATTGGCGGATGCGGAGCTGCCTTCCGGACGGAAGCAGCCCGAGGGTTTGGCCAGCAAGGATGTCATAATCACTTGCAGCTGCTCCGGCGCGGGTCCTGACCTTTCCATGATTGGAAAAATCAAGCTGAGCACCTCGAGGCACTGGTCGCTCAGCGACGCGTAGTGGCGCATGTGAAACCCACCGACAGAGGTCGCTGCGCACTCTGCGTAATTAGGTTCCGCTCGTCTGCCGAAGATCTTCGGCCGGCAACGTGTCTGGCATCTCTGGAGCCTCCGAAGTAGCCTGCCAGAAACTTGAGAAAACACGAGCGGCCTCGGACTCCAGGAGGGAGAGGGGATCGGCCAAGACATTCCCATCCCGCGACAGCGTTGTCGTGGGCCTCCACGGTTCCGTGCCCTTGATGATGCAATGCGCTTTCCGACCCCCCTTGTCAATCTTATCGAGGATGAAGCGTCTCCAATCCTGAGCCGAACGTATCCAATCAGCCGCAATAACTTCCCGCAGCGCCTCGTCCATTCTGCGGGGCATGGCATCCCCAGCCACCCAGTCAAAAGCAGGACTCGAACGAATAACACTATGCGTTTCAGTTAACCACTTCCTGAAGCCCCCGGGGCGCATGTCAACGTGTCCTGGGGGGTCCTGGAACAGGTCGCCAAGATCTCGGAGGTGCTGCGAATCGGGGCCGGACGCTGCAATCATCACGTAGACACGGAACTTACTTACTGTCCACTTGGCTGCGTCTGCAGTGCCTGAGCGTCTGCAGTGCCTGATGCGTCATCAGGCTCGTTGGGCTTGATGAGGGCCACTCAATTCAGAACTGGAAGATTACCTCGGGCACCGATACATGGGAGAGTAGTTTGCCCAACTTTCATCAACTCCTGCTCTGCCGTGTTGGCCCAAACTCGACGCAGCCAAGTGAGACCTTCCGCCGCTGGCACGGTGCGGCCTGCTTCAACGAGGCCTGCCACCCGCCTCGCCTGCTCCGCGATGACTTCCCACTGCGGAGGAGGATGATGAGGGCCGACGGCTTCTTGCACTGGCAGAGGAGGAGGTCTCCGAAAAGTGACCCCCTTCAGAGACGCCAGCTTGCCAAACAACTCGTGCAAACAGCAGTGTGCAGTGACGCGCATGAACGGGGGGGGGAGTAGGGGGGGGAAAGGAGGAGGAGGGCCAAGGTACGGCACTAAGGAAGGGGAAGCAACTAAGGAAGAGGAGGAGGAGGATAATGAGGAGGGGGAATAACGCAAGGATGAGGGGGAGGAGGAAGAGGGGGGGGGAGGAGAGAGGAAAAGGAGGAGGACGAGGAGGAGGGGGAGGGGGGAGGAGGAGGGGGGAAAAGGAGGAGGAGGAAAAGGAGGAGGAGGAAACGGAGGAGGAGGGAGAGGAGCAGGGGGATGAGGAGGTGGTGGACGAGGACGAGGACGAGGACGAGCAGGAGAAACATGAGGAGGAGCGAGGGGCGAGGAGGGGGGGGGCAGGAGGAGGAGGACCATCACAGGCGACTGAGGAAGGCTAAGGTTAGGTCGACCCGACCTTAACCGAAACCTCCAGGTTGCATCCGCTCTCCACTTACGCGCTCATTCGACCCTGCGTAGCCGCCCCTTCCTTGAGGGTCTGGGCTGCAGGGAATGGCAGGGAAAGTCGGGGGCGGGCCTTCATGCTATCCAGTGGATGACAGCCGCCTGAAACAAGACCGCGCACCTTCCGAGAACTTACTTCTGAAGCGCTCATTGCATTCACCTTTGAGTCCCTTGAGGTTGCTCTCCGAATATCGGCCGCGCTTCTTGCAAATAATGAGAAAAGGCTCGACATCGAGGCAATCGCAAATCATAAGTCGGTGCTTCCTGGGTTTTCTGATTAACTGAGGCAGCACCGCAGAATTGCCAGGGCAAGCTTCTCTCGAACGGGCCTGGCGAGTGCTGTCGGTGCGGGCACGAGTGTGACGCGCTAGGCAAAGCCAGTGGTTGTTGATCCAGCCCCACTGGTGGCGAGCCAAACTCTGAGGGTTACGGCGGCCCGCGCGAGCTCGCCGAGACTGACCCTCAGGGGGCTGATGGGGATGGGGCCCACTCCTTGACCGCGCCCGCGGCCCCAACTGGGGGGTTGAGGCTCTTGGAGGGCTTCTCGTGGGCCTTCTTGCCCGTCTTAGGGGCGAGGGGCTGCCACGAGGAAAGCGCCTCCGCTGCGTGCTTCACAAATCTCTGAACTCTGCTACGGTCTTCTGTATAATAGTCTATCTCCATCTGAGACGGGGCGGGAATCTGGGCAGCAGCTAATTCGGCTACCCTATCTGCCCTTTCATTACCTCTGCCAATCATTCCCTCGGTCCAGCCTCCAGGGTCGAGAGATCCTGGTGGGCCTTCACTTTTGCAATCCCGAGGGAACCAGAACTGCCCCGGAGCCTGGCCGACGCAGAAACTCCAGAATCCATTTCTTTCCTACTGACCTCGGGGCCCTGGTGAACCGAGAGGACGCCTTTAAAGTCAGTCTTCGCTTGAGTGACCTTTGGGCAAGAGACGGCAGCCAGAAATCCTAAATCTTCGGCAGCGGGCGGCGCGGGGGGAAGACTGGCCCCCGCGGGCCCCGAGAGGCTGGCAACTAAGTCGCCCTCCTCGTCGATTTTAACCACGGACCAGGCAGGGGCATCGTAAACCGCGGGCCCTGGTTTTAAAACACTGCCGTCGTGGAAAACTTTTCCTTCCATGGCAACTTCCTTGGGCTGCCCGTCGCGAGACCAATGCGCGGCTTGGTCAAGTCCTAATCCAGGGGGCCTCAGAGCGATAGGTTCAGGTCGAAGCTGGAATCCCAAGACGTGCGGGAAACCTCTCCTCGGATCCCTGAGCTCCTCCACGTCCCCCTCCTTCAGCATCTCCTCTCTCAAGTTGCGGGTCTGCGGGCACTCGAAGAGCCTTCGCCAGTCGCTGCTGCGCCTCTGCGGGCGAGCCCGACGCCGCCGCCCTGTGCAGCGCGACCGAGCAATCGAGGTCCTCCTCGCTTAAATCAAGCACGCGGTCGACGGCCTGCGCCAAGTCCGACGCCAGGAGCCTAATGCTAGTGTTGCTGCTGCCCAACATGAAGTCATCTATGAAGATGGAGGGGGCGGGGGACTTCGGGGCCAGGGGGCCCATGGGGGGGGGGGGCGTGTACATGTGCACGTTGCGGGTAGCGAACGAGCACCTCGCGGGGAAACCTTTAGTGGCACAGCCAGCATAAGTAGCCGAGGTCCTCGTTGCAACTGCCCTCGGGTCCCCGCACTGGTTTATCATTGCACGTACTAACGTCTCCGGAAACCCAGAAGATATAGCCCGAGACTTCCACTTGTCGCGGTTCGCATTCTCATAATAGTTAGATAGATCCCAAATAATACCACCGGTGTGCGCAGCCTAGTAGCCAGCTAGCTCGGCCTTGAGGGCCTTGGCCCCCTCAGCTTGCAGCGCTCGATCGACTGATTCATCGAGCTCTTCGAAAACCTTCAAGACAAGCTTGGGTTCCAGCACCCCGCTGTCCTGATCCTGAGCAGCGGCGCCTCGAGCAGCCCTAACACTGGCAAGCAGACGGGCACACTCCTCGGCGCCTTCCAGCTCTGGAGGTGCTGACTGGATGCTGACCAACATCTCCGAACGGTAAAACTCGTCCCATGGAATGAACCTTGCGGGTGACATCCATCTTTTTGTTTTTCAATCATCTTATTGGGGTCGACAAACTCCTCCAACTAGCCCTGGGCCTCACCTCCCGAGCGGCTCCTGGTGCCCAACGGATCTTGGGTAGTCCTACTCGCGGCGTGGTGGGCGACTTGATCGGCGCATCCGTGTGGATGCTGATCGACTTCGCCATGTCGCTGGCGAAATACTGGCACGTGGAGTCCAGGGCCAGCAAACGGGCCTCTATGTCAGTCTCCTGGGCGATGACCTGGTCCAGGAAGTCCAGAGCTGCTTCGGTTTTGTCCCAAGACGGCAGAAAGTTGGTGGGCCCACAAGGCCGGGCGGTAGAGAACGGTTGGGGCTTCTCCAAGACGGGCGCCATGAAGGGCCCCCCACACCTGAGCTGAAACAGAACGGGCCTGCGGGGGCTCAGCGGGTAGTCGTCCAGGACGGTGGCGCCCAAGAGGTCCCGCTCGAAGCGCGACGAGGCTAGGGCGAAGTCGATGATGCTAGCCGACTTCTTCATCATACACGTAAGGGTATTTGGGGCCAGAATCTTGAGGCCCACTCTCAGCGGGTAGTTCGACTCAGTGATCTTTCTGGTCGAGAAGTTGCAATCCCCAGCAATGATGAGTGGCTGTCGTGCAGCATCCTGAATCATTGCAACCCCTGCTAGATCTACTAAGTTGTATTTGTTGAGCCCCCCCCCCGTCGGCGAAGTAGATCGAGACTAAGGCGAAAAAGCGGTGCCCTGGAAGTTCGAATGAAACGGCTGCGCAACGCGATTCTGCGACCCCTGCAGGAAGGTGCACTCGGGATACTCCGAAGTCGTGCCCATCGCGAATCAAAATCCCTGCGCCTTGGACAGGGTACCCTTTGTCACTGGGCACGGCTGGTGAGAGCATCGCTTGCCACCCCGCTCGCTCGCACCACTGAATAATGAATGGGGGCGCATCTTTGAAAACTCTGACCTCTTGGCAGCAGATGACATCCACTGCCTCAGCTGCGGACGATGGGAGAAACTTCCTGATGGATCTCCAGCAACTGCCGTTGATTGTGGCGAACCTGACCGTGTTGCCCGCGCGACGATTTGTCAGCGGGATCGCCCTTGCCGCCCTTGCCCTTGGCTGCGACGCACAGGGCCTTGGCACTCTTCCGAAGCGCCTCTGTGTTCTCCTGCTGCAGCGAGGACTGCGAGAGGTTCTGGCCTTGCATGTTCAGCGCCTGGCCGACGGCCTCGCCGGCGCGCTTGATGCCCGCGGGGCGCTTCTGCTCGGCTTTGAGCTCCTCCGCCTCCATGGCCTTCGCATCCTCGCCGGAGGCTGCGGCCTTCACGGGGCTGATGTCAGCACCGTCAGCAGCGCCATCAGCAGCGCCAGGGTCCGCTGGCGCAGGCGGTCCGCCGTCTACCAGCGGAGCGGCTGGGACGGCAGCGGGCGCCTGGGTCGGCGCGCCGCCTGGGACCGCCTGGGCCGCCTGGGGCTGGGCCTCCGCGGCCTGGGCCTGCTACGCCGCCTGCGCCGCTTGCCACTCCACGCGCAGCTTGGCCGTGAGCTGCGCGACGGCCGTCTGCGCCTCGGCGGAAGGCGCGAGCCCAAGCGGGAACTGACTGGAAATGAATGGCTCCAGACTGGGGGCCTCGCACGCGTGCTCCTTGAGCGCCTGCTGGACCGCCGTCTGGCGCTGGGTCTCGAGCTGCTGCGCCTCGGGCGTGAGGTCTGCAACGATCTTGATCTGCTTCTCGTAGTTAATGGCACATGTCACAATGCAATGGCCTCGCACGTCTTATCACACTCTTGCTGGGCGCTGGACAGCTTCTTCTCGGTGACCTCGAGCTGGTCGTGCAGGGGCTTCCTCTGCTGATCCCAAGGCTTGGCTGCCAGCGTTGATGCTTTTACTGCTTTCAATTCATTCACGGCCTGCAGGTAGTGCTGCCCAGAGGTGCCTTCCATCTTCTTCCAGAACTGGACCGCCGCCGAGCACACAGCGACTGGGTCTCGTTCGGATTCCTCTGGTGCACACACTCTGGAAACTCTTGTAATTTTCTCATACGAATGTGCGCACCGCTAACGCGAGAACCACATTTTGAAAACCACCCGCCGTCAGTCCGTGAAGCTCTTGCATATGTTTAAAACGAATGTGCACCGCGCTAAAGCGATAACAGCAATTTGAAAACCACCCGCCTTGAATCTGCGAAGCTCTTGCAATGATTCACAAAGAAAGTGCGCCGCGTTAAGGCGAGACCACCACATTTTGAAAACCACCCGCCGTCAATTCGTGAAGGTCTTGCAGATTTCCAAAACGAATGTGCACCGCGCGAACGCGATAACCCCCATTTGAAAACCACCCGCCCCCAATCCGCGAAACTCGTGAAATTAGTCGAAACGAGTGTGCGCCGCATTAAGGCGACAACCGCATTTTGAAAACGACTTGCCCTCAATCCGTGAACCTCTTGCATGTTTCAGACGCGTGCGCCGCGCTAGTGCGAGACCCACATTTTGAAAACCACCCGCTCTCAATCCGTGAAACTCTTGTAACGGTTTAAGACGAATGTGCGCAGCGCTGGGGCGAAAACCACACTTTGAAAACCACCCGCCGTCAATCCGTGAAAATCTTGCAAAAAACGAATGTGCGCCGCGATCAAGCGGGACCCACATTTTGAAAACCACCCACCCTCAAGCCGCGAAGATCTTGCAATGCTTCAAAACGAATGTGCGCCGCGCTAGCGCAAGAACCACATTTTGAAAAAGACCCGCTCTCAATCTGTGAAGCTGCTGCCAAAACCCATGTTTCAGAATCGTAAAATGGTGAGTAAGTCTCAGGCGAGCCGCCCGGCCCGCCCTAAAAACTGAACTCGGGGTGTGAGGAGAGGAGGAATGGAGGAGGAAAACCAATCTAAACCCAAGAAAATCATCAACGATGTTGGAATAAACCCTCCCTCCAGGCTCCCTCTTTATAGGCCCCTACAGCGGTTCATTTCCATTGATGGAACTGCCTCGCTGGAAGGCACCCATTTGAACATCCTGAAGCATGCCAAAACATTGTTCTCGGAATTCCAACTTCCAACGCCACGGATCAACCTCATTGTTGCGTACTGACGATCCTGAATCGTGCCAGAACGCCATTCCTGGGACTCCATCGCAACGAAACAATATAATTGTTGAGTCTTTAAACGAGAGTGCCCGGCGCTCATGCAAGAACCACGTTTTGAAAACAACCCACTTTCCATGCGTGAAACTCTTGCGAATTTTCCTAACGAGTGTCCGCCGCGCTAGAGCGAGAGCTACTTTTTGAAAACGACCTGGAATGGGTCATGTGTGCAGTGCTGAAGTGAAAACCACATGTTGAAAACCACCCGCTCTCAATCCGCGAAGCTCTTGCCATGTTTTAGACGCATGTGCGCCGCGCTAAGGCGAGACCCACATTTTGAAAACGACCCTCCTTCAATCCGTGAAGCTCTTGCAGATATTCAAAAAATGCGCACCGCGCTAAGGCGAGAACCACATGTTGAAAACCACCCGCCCTCAATCCGTGAAGTCCTTGCATAAAAAGTTTTTATATATATATATATATATAAGCAAAAACATGTGCGCCGCGCTAAGGTCATAACCACATTATCAAACGACCCGCCCTCAATCCGCGAAACGGTTGACAATACTCATGCTTCAGCATCATAAAGTGGTTAGGAAGTCTCAGGCGAAACGCCCGGCCCGCCCTAAGAACCGGCCTCGGGGTGCGACAAGGAAAACATTCCCCAATCAGAGCTTGCTTCTGCAGGGGTCCTGGCGGATATAAAGCTGAGGTGAGGTCGGCGGCCGATTTCGGCGGCCGGGGCCGGGTGCCCGGGTGCCCAGGGGTGCCCGGGTGACCGATTTCGGTGGCCGGGCCCGGGTGCCCGGGTGCCCGGGTGCCCGGGGGTGCCCGGGGGTGCCCGGGGGTGCCCAATAGCCTAATCGCACAGTAGCCCTATAGCCCTATAGCCCTATAGCCGTATAGCCCTATAGCCCTATAGCCTTATATACCTATAGCCCTAATAGCCTTATATCCCTATAGCCCCATAGCCCATATAGCTCTATAGCCCCATAGCCCTATGGCCC
>CAUYUJ010017015.1:578176-653176 GCA_963575745.1 Prorocentrum cordatum | reverse complement strand
GGAAGCTGTAGCCCTCCCCCTCGCAACCGCTCGTCGTCCATTCCTCGTGCATTCATTCGATGTCGTCCGTGCATTTTGTCGCAGGGTGATCCAAGATGCTCCTCGATGGTCCTCGCCGAGGAAACAATGAACACGTCCGAGCGATGCCCAGCCCCCTCGGATGGAGCAACCTCCAGAGACCTCGGCATCGTACCCGTCCTCATCAGAGCTGGAGCGAGCGACGACCTTGATCGCCCGCGCTCTTGCCATCGCTCGGACGTCCACTTCGCGTGCGTTGTTCGGCCTCGCGCGTGTACTTTTCGTGAGATGTTCCGAACTGCTCCTCGATGGTCCTCGCCGAGAAGAATACACACGTCCGAGCGATGCCAAGCGCAAGAACAAGTGCGAGTCCGGGCAGCTACCAAGGCATACCACGTCGGCGATAGTGCCCAGAAAGTGCCTGGCCACAGCACACACCTGGAAACAAGGAGGCGTCGACCCATGAACAGTTCGCCGTCAGGAGCCAGAAACAAAACCATGGAATTGCGCAATATGCTGGCATCAAACCATAATCACAGCATCTCGAACGGCATGCATTTCGTGCTGGCTCTCTTTGCACCCTCCCTGGGCACCCCACCAGAGCCGATGTCTTCAGGAGGTCCAAGTGCAGAACCTGAGCCACATTATGCTGCTGATGATGCAGAAAAGCGCGCCATGAGTAATGCCCCATGCATGGTGCTCTCTTATCCCCTCCTCTCCCCCGAAGAACATAATGAGCATGAACTCTTGTCTTTCCCTCCACAGCGAATGCTGCAAGGCTCGTCAAAGCGTGCTCGGTCCGTGGAGCAACTGTCGATGCACTTGCTGGTGGCTCATTGTCTGGCTACGTGCGCACGTACCGAAGCATGTACACTCGACCAGTATAGTAAGGATGCGCGGTAAGGACGTAAGAGCCTTGGAACGCCATGTGGACGTTTTCCGTGCGGAGCGCAGCAGAATGCCAAAGGATGCCGAATACCGAAGGGGCAAGGAAGCAAGGGTAGCCTTGGAAAATTGCCCCATCCTTACTATCATGGTTGACTGTAGCACCGCATCACATGGCAGCAACAATAGTTACAGCACGTCACAACGGCACATCATCACGCGGCCCTCGTGAATGTGGGGGAGCGCAGTGGATCGATTCGGCTGCTCGCGGCTCTCTAAAGGCCTTATTACAGGGGCGGCCGCTGGTTTCGCCGACGGCTGGTTCCGCCCGGCTGGTTTCGCCTGGCTGGTTTCGCCGCCCAACGAAACCAGCTCCGTCGGCGAAACCAGCTGCCGTCGGCGAAACCAGCTGCCGTCGGCGAAGCCAACTGCCGTCGGCGAAACCAGCTGCCGTCGGCGAACTGCCCGACCCGACCCGCCCCCTAGGGTCCGCCCGCCCGACCCGACCCGCCCGTTAGGGTTAGCACGTCCCACACTTTAAAATCCCGCCCGCCCGACCCGACCCGCCCGTTCGGGCCCGCCCGCCCGACCCGACCCGACCCGCCCGCTAGGGTCCGCCCGCCCGGCCCGATCCGTCCGTTAGGGTTCGCCCGTGTTCGGTCGAGCGCTTCCCACACTTTGATGTCCCGCCCGCCCGACCCGACCCGCCCGTTAGGGTCCGCCCGCCCGACCCGACCCGACCCGTCTGCTAGGGTCCGCCCGCCCGACCCGACCCGCCCGTTAGGGTTCGCCCGTGTTCGGTCGAGCGCGCCCCGCAGCCCGCCCGACCCGACCCGCCCGTCAGGGTCCACCCGACCCGACCCGACCCGCTAGAGGGTCCGCCCGCCCGACCCGACCCGCCCGTTTGGGTTCGCGCGTGCTCGGCCGAGCGCGCCTCACACGTTCCTGTCCCCCCCCCCACCCGACCCGACCCGACCCGTTCGGGTCCCCCGCCCGACCCGACCCGACCCGCCCGCTAGGGTCCGCGCGCCCGACCCAACCCGCCCGTCAGGGTTCGCGCGTGCTCGGTCGAGCGCGCCCCACAACGACGGGCGAAACCAGCGCTGGCGAAACCAGCGCCGACGAAACCAGCCGCCGGCGAAACCAGCGGGGCGAAACCAGCGGGACGAAACCAGCGCCAGCGAAACCAGCGCCGGCGAAACCAGCCGTCGGCGAAACCAGCGGGGCGAAACCAGCGCAGGCGAAACCAGCGCCGGTGAAACCAGCTCATGCCACTAAGGGGCACTACATGGCCCCTTTGGGGCCTTTTTCTTCACCCCCTATCTGGGTCAACCCCCACTGCAGTAGGGGCACGACCACAAGAAACCTTCCACAAGAAACCCGACCCTGAGACCCCAGGACGTCCATTGACTTTTGGTGTGGGAGCACCGCGCCTTCCACAGCAAAACCATCGAAGCCCAAGACATTCCGGGCACCCTGGAGGCGAGCAGGGTACTTTTTGGCATGGGCTTCCCCCGCACTCCGAAACCTCCGGGTCCTCCTAAGAAGACCCCTGCCTGCCGAGACGCTCCCCGCCCTCTTTAGGAATGAGGTCGGGCATGTCCCCCCACAGGCGGATTGTGGAAGAAAAGTGTGAAGCAGAATTTAAAGCATGTCCAGCAATAGTCAAACAATCATCGAAACATCGTCCCTGTGATATCTTCCACGATCCTGTGGTGCTGGGTTCTCGTTTTGCAAAGACGGTCTCCGCATTCCTTCCTCCTCCTTCGTACCCTCCCTCCTCCCTCCTCCCGTCAACCGCCGCATGCGTCAACCACCACCGAGCACAACCCTCCCCCCCTGCGTTTCGCCCACCCGGGGCAGCGCGTCGTGGCCCCATAGGGAGCTCCACCGACGGTCCCAGGGGGAACGCCCGCGTGCGTCAACCACCACCCAGCACAGCCCTTCCTCCCTGCGTTTTACCCACCCAACACAGCGTTTCGTGGCCCCATAGGGAGCTCCACCGAAGGTCCTAGTGCGACCGCCCGCATGCGTGAACCACCACGCAGCACAGCCTTTCCTCCCTCGTTCCACCCACCCAGCACAGCGTTTCGTGGCCGCATAGGGAGCTCTACCGAAGGTCCCAGTCGGACCGCCCGCATGCACCCAGCACAGCGTTTCGTGGCCCCATAAAGGGGGCTCCACCGAAGGTCCCAGTGGCACCGCCCGCATGCGTCAGCCATCACCCAGTACAGCGCTTCGTGGTCCCATCGGGACCTTCATCGAAAGTCTTAGTGGGACCACCCGCATGCGTCAGCCACCACCCAGTACAGAGTTTCGTGGCCCCATAGGGAACTTCACCGATAGTCCCAGTGGGACCGCACGAATGCGTCAGCCACCATCAAGTACAGCGTTTCGTGGCCCCATAGGGAGCTCCATAGACAAACCCGAGTGGCACCGCTCGCGTGCGTCGTCCACCACCCAGTGTCCCATGTCGCGTTCCCATTGAATGGGAGCTCCACCAAGCCCCAGTGGCACCGGTCGCATGCGTCCCCCCCGCCCGGTACAGCGTTTCGTGGCCCCGTAGGGAGCTCCAGTGATCCGCCCGCGACCCCCCCCACCCACTGCAACGTTTCGTGGGCCCACAGGGAGCTCGAACCCCGCGTGCGTCGGTCACTACCCAGTACAGCGTTTCGTGGCCCCGTAGGGAGCTCCACAGAAAGACACTAGTGGCACCGCCCGCGTGCTTCTCCACCAAGCAGTACAGCGTTCCGTGACCTCATCGGGAGCTCCAAGAAGGGCACCGCCCGATTGCGTCCGCCACGCCCAGTACAGCGTCTCGTGGCCCATAGGGAGCCCCACCGAAGGCCCCAGTGGCAACGCCCGCATGCGTCTCCCCCACCCGTTACGGCACGCCCCTCACGCGTTCCGTGGCCCTCTAGGAAGCTCCACCGACAGCGGCACGCACAACGCGTTACCCACAAGTGCATACGGTTGGGTCCTTCGCCAGGATATGTTTTGACTGTTTTGGGATACTTCTCCTGTAGAGGGACATGCCCGACTTCACTTCACAAGGCCGCCCCCCTCGCGCCCCGCCCTTGTCTCGTCGTAGGCCCATGGCCGGAGGCCTCCCAAGAGGTATCCGAGTACAGTCGGCCCGTAGCATAAGGATGCGCGGTAAGGATGCGAGGGCCTTGGAGGGCCATGTTGCCCATCGGTCGGCAGAAGTAGGTAGGAGCATCAAGTAGGAAGGCGTTGGAAGTATATTGGGTCTCCGCCCGCCCCCTGAAGAGGAGGGAAAAGGTGAAGCCAATCAACCATTGAAGTAGGAAGGCGCGTAAACTAGATTGGTATCTGGGAATCCAAATAATACCTACTTTCAACGACCACTGGGTAGCGCTTTCCGAACGAGGTTGGCAAGCGAAAGTCGCTGAGGATCGGCCGGAGGGGCAAGGATGCAAGTGTACCCTTGGGAAGGCTGCCCATCCTTGCTGTGCGGGTTGACTTCAGCTGGGGTCGAAACATCGCGCCGCATCGCCAATGTATTGCTGATGCATCGGCGAATGCTTCGGAGAAGTCGGCGGTGCAGCGTCGCCGTCGGCGTGGCGACCATCGGGGCCCACATCGAACCGCATCGGCGATGCGGCGCGAATCTCCGACCCCGTTTCGGAGGCCTGGAAGGCGACGGCCTTCGTCGTCGAACTTTGAGCTCATGAGGCGCGCCAAGGCTTCCGATGACTGCCGTGGTTCCCCCCTCCTCCTCCTCCTCCTCCTCTTCCTCCTCCTCCCCTTCCTCCTCCTCCTCCTCCTCCTCCTCCTCCTCCTCCTCCTCCTCCTCCTGCGCGGTCGTGCCCCCGTGGGTGGGGCACCTGCTGGCGGCCCAGTTTCTGTGTCGACGCGCCCGCTGTGAGATGAGGCGAGAAGGATGCACGGTTTCCCCCGGGGCCGTAGGCGACCCGAGGAGGAGGAGGAGGAGGAGGAGGAGGAGGAGGAGGAGGAGGAGGAGGAGGAGGAGGGCGAGGGGGAGGAGGAGATGGAAGAGGAGGAGGAGGAGGAGGAGGAGGAGGAGGAGGAGGAGGAGGAGGAGGAGGAGGAGGAGGAGGAGGAGGAGGAGGAGGAGGAGGAGGAGGAGAGGGAGGAGGAGAGGGAGGAGGAGGACGGGTCGCCTAAGCCCTTCGGAGAAACCCTCCAGAGAAGGAATGGGATGCTGAGGGACACCGACTCTGCGCTCGCCGTCGTGCCCCGTGAATCCAGCTCCGCACCGCGTCGCTACGCCAACGGGCGGAGAAATGACAGACGCCATTGCTGCGTGCCCCCTCGAACACGGAAACTGAACGACTCCGACGATCACCGACTTCCGTGTGCTGCTGATCTGGGGAGCGGAGCGCTGTCTTCAGTGTTGTACTTGGTGAGGACCAATTCCGACTCCGCCTGCAATAACCCGTTAAAAGACCAGCATCTCGTCGAGCAATACCAAAATATGTCGAAACTTGTCACCTCCCGCACACGCCTTGATTCCAACGATGTAGCTGCCAATATCGGGCTCCACCTGCACACCCCGCATCTCGCTGAGCTGAGACAACACATGTGGCCATCGCCCAGCTCTCTCGCATGCAGTGAGTCCAGCGTGGTATGTGACTCGGGGAAAAAAGGGTAGGTCATCTAAATATGAGTGACAGCTGTCCGGAGGTGCAACTCGGAAGGTGCTCGAGAAAGTGACACCTTACAGAGAGACGCACTACATTGTCGAATGCTTCCAAATCGACGGGCCCGCATGATTCTTCAGTCGACGACGGACTTGTACATGATAGCCCGTGCTCAGATCATACTACGCTGTTGTAACCAAGCGGGGCTGTGGCGAACACATCCTGGAAGCTGAATCAGGGAGTGTCCGCCCCAGTCAGAATGCCGCCGGACTTGGGTCGGAGCAGATGGTGTCTAAGGGTCGCACTGCATCGCCGACGCACCTGCGATGAATCGGCGTCTTCGGCATGGAGAACAAGGTTCCTCGGAATGCACCGCATCGGTTATGAATCGACGATGCGGAGCGACCCTCCGACCCCATCAACTCGGACCCAACTTCAACGGCCTGGACATTCACCCCGACAGAAAACGACGGCCATGTCGGAATGTGGCCCTGGCCGAGCTTCCCAACGAACCGCCTCGGGGCTGGGATACGCAGCACTTTTTCTTGAGACTCCAGCAAGTTTACTTTCATGGAGGGGGAGGGGTGGGGGCGGGGGGCGATGCCCGAAAAGAAGCCAGGACTTCACACAAATGTCGGGACACGCGAAACCTTCACGCTTTTTTTGGCCCAGCGCTGTTGGAGAAGGCGGCGGAGGGGGAGGGAGAGATGCCGTGCGAGTGAATTTGACTACGTAAATCTGTCATGGAACACCCTACAATCGACGCTGTCGAATGGGACAGGGAAGCCCGTGCACTGGCGAAAGGGGGCGTGGCGTGGGCCACGCCGCGCGTCAGACAGCATGATACAGCCACGGCCAGGCCTCAGGGCCCCCTTGCCGCGTGCGACTGGCTGCCCTCTGCGAAACGAGCCCACCAAACCTTCTTCGAGCGTGAGCGGCTCAGGGAGTTCCCTCTTCCGACGCGCTTGATTCCCTCTGGGGAAATGTTTACCCTCTCCCCACCCCTTTCGGCGGAAAGGGCCTTCGGCCAGGCCCGAAGGGCCTCGAGCGCCGGAGGAGCGAGAGGAGGGGGAGGAGGAGGAGGAAAGGAGGAGGAGGAGGAGGAGGAGGAGGAGGAAAATGAGGAGGAGGAGGATGAGGAGGAGGAGGAGGAGTGAGACGAGGAGGAGAAGGAAAAGGGGAGGAGGAGGAGGAGAAGAAAAGGAGGAGGAACATGAGGAGGAGGAGGAGGAGGAGAAGGAGGAGGAGGAGGAAAATGATGAGATGATGTGCTGCTGATGATGATGATGATGATGATGATGATGATGATGATGATGATGTGATGATGATGATGAGATGAGGATGAGGATGAGGATGAGGATGAGGAGGAGAGGAGGAGGAGGAGGAGGAGGAGGAGGAGGAGGGGGAGGAGGAGGAGGAGGAGGAGGAGGAGGAGGAGGAGGAGGGAGGAGGGAGGAGGAAGCAGAGGAGGAGGGAGGAGGAGGAGGAGGAGGAGGAGGAGGAGGAGGTGGAGGAGGAGAGGAGGAGGAGGAGGAGGAGAGGAGGAGGAGGAGGAGGGAGGAGGGAGGAGGACGACGAGCCAGGAAGCAGGGGAAAAGCGCGACCAGCAGGCACGACCGTGCAGGAGGCGAGGGGAGGACAGCAGAAGCAGCAGAGGGCGAGCGCGCGCGCGACGGGGGCGGGCGGGGGGGCGGGAAGGAGGCGAGGGTCGTCGCGGGGTTCGGCGGGGCGTGTCGTGACGCCCTGGAGCGTCCAAGATGGCCTCGGAGAGAGGGCGCGCGGGGGTGGAGCCCCGTCCCCCGGGGCCGCCAGATGCCGCAAGGGGGCGGGGAGGGGTAGGAGGGGGGGGGGTCAGAGGAGGATGGCGAGGAGGAGGATGGCGAGGAGGAGGAGGAGGAGGAAGGGAAAGAGGGAGGAGGAGGAGGAGGAGGAGGAGGAGGAGGAGGAGGAGGAGAGGAGGAGGGAGGGAGGAGGAGGAGGAGGAGGAGGAGTGACGCGTTGGAGCGTCCAAGATGTCCAATGATTTGACAAAGGTTTTGGTCACATTTTGGCCTCCCGGGGGGACAGCGCTAAGCAGGGATGGCCCCGAGTTGGCCTCCGAGGCTCCCAAGGGTGCCCCAAGACGGCCCCAAGCGGTGCCCGGGAGGCCGAGAGGCCCCAAGAGCACCCCAAGATTTCCGCAAGAGACCCCCAAGAGGCCTCCCAGAGGCACATAAGAGACCCCAAGAGGCCCCCGGGACTGCCAAGAGACCCCAAAGGCGCCCCAAGAGGACTCCAAGAAGCTCTCGAACGACATCCGAAGAGTCCCCGAGAGGCATCCAAGAGGCCTCTGGCCTTTTGCTCACGCTCCTCCTACTCCTCCTACTCCTCCTCCTCCTCATCATCATCATCCTCCTCTTCCTCGTGCGCCTGTTCCTCCTCCTTCCGCCTCCCTCCTCCCCCTCCCCCTCTCTCTACTCCTTCTCCTCCTGCTCCTCCTCCGATTCTTCCTTCATCCTCCCCTCTTGAAATATGACGTCTTACCCAGCCCTTTATTGCACTTCGTACTCCTCCACATCCCTGATCAGGGCAACGCTTCTGGGCATCGTTTCTGACTGGGCTGGTGGGGTTACGCGATGCGTCTAGAATCCCAGAGGAAGCTACGTTAAACGGCAGTTGCAGCGATGTGATCAGACCAGAAAGCTTGGCAGTACGTGAACACCCGCTTGGTTCCCAACATTTTCATGCTATCATAATGCTGGGAGCCAAGTGGGTGTACATGTAGACCCCCTTTAATATTCATCCGCTTGGTTCCCAATATTATGATATCATGCAAGTATTGGAAACCAAGCGGGTGACATCCCCGTTCGGGCGCCCTCGCGACTTTTCTGCCCCCCGCCTCTGTGGTCCCGTCCTGGGCTCCCGGATATTGGGATCCAGGAGGGTGTAGATTTCAGGGAGTCTCAACGTACACCCGCTTGGTTTCCAGCATTCTGATCGCATCGACCACTGGGAACCAGGCGGGCGCCCCCCCCCTCCTCCCTGTGGTCCTCTCCTGGGCCTCCCGAACACTGGAAACCAAGCGGGTGTACCCCCTCAAATGTACACCCGCTTGGTTCCAAATGCTCGAGAGGTCCAGGGCCAAGTTTCCGATACTCGGGCGTGTCCCCCTACAGGCGGATTTTGGACGAACAGTTAAAAGTGGTGAAACAAATACCCCAACATGGCCAACGAATCATAGAAAAACATTGACCCAGGCTATGTTTTCACTAGTTTCGAATATTCCTCGTGCAGAGGGACATGCCCGACTTAAGAGTATTGGGAACCAAGCGGGTGTGCATTTAGACACACTTAAATGTACGCCCGCTTGGCTCTCAATGTTCGGGCTTCAGAAGTTCCTGGCCCTCTCGTGGTTGGTTGTAGGTGAGCGCCCGCCTGGCTTCCAATACTCGCGCAGCCAAGGTAAACAACAATGTGAACCAAGCTGGGGCCCCACCCCCCCGGGGGCCAAAGTCTGGGCCTCCCGAATATTAGCAACCAAACGGGGGTTTGCTGGACCCCCCTAAACGGAAACTCGCTTGGTTCTCCATGTTCGGGAGGCCCAGGGCTTGGGCCCCGGGGGGGGAGGGGGGGACACCAACTTGAACTTGGTTCCCAAGATTCGTTACCTTGGATGTGCGAATCTTGGAGATCAAACGGGCGCTCACCTGCCGTGCTTGGAAACGAATATTGAACCTTTGGTACCGCGATCCGCGATTGCACTGGTCCGAATACGGTCTGGGGGCTGGTCGCAAGACAAACAGAAAGAGGGCAACATGGAATGAGGAACGGCGCCCCTCCTGGACCCTGACCGCAACAATTTCTCCGAAGACGCCCGGGAGGTGAACGAGCAGACATGTACCAAGACCGACACTCCCTGGACATCTCCAAGGGTGCATTCTGACGAGTGTAGTGTTTCGGGGCGGATCCAGCCGCTGCGACGAGGTAAAGGGTATCGACATCGGCATCTTTTCCGCCTCTGAGGGAGAGAGAGAGAGAGAGAGAGAGCCCAAGGAAGGGCCCGAAAAAAACCGAGGCCCCTCCAAGCCCCAAGGTGGCCCACGCTCAAGACACGTTATGGGTGTGCAGCGCGACCCCCGCGGTCCGGTGACTGGGACGCGAGGCTCTCTCGCGTTTGGTCCCTGGACTTCCTCGCGTGGCGTGGCCATGGGCTAGGCTGCGTATGCCCAAACCGCTCCCTTCTCCTCCTTCTCCTGTTCCTCCTCCTCCTCCTCCTCCTCCTCCATCTGCTTCTCCTCTCCTTTGGAGAATGTCTCTATCGGTTGGAGGCTGGTTTGTGGCCAAGAGTACCATAAAGTGGAAAGATCTAGATATCGAAGAACCTCCCTAGCCAAACATCTGGCCAGCCCCTACCAAGCCCAGCCGGAAACCCTTGCCAGTCTTCCCGCCCAACCCTGGTTAGGGTAGCTCTTTTCATGAGATGTTGTACCCAGCGAGGCTACGCAGCAACTCTACAGGGACGTATTCATTGTCGTCACCACGTCGTCGAATACACCGAGAATGGGAACCCCGACTGCTTACCAAATACATTCGGCAGGCCGTGGCGAGGCCTCACAAGGCAATTGCGTCTCGTGCAGAAAACCCCCTACGATCAGAATCGGCCACAGGGGCGAACGCAAGAATGTCCTTCCGAGGAAGGGGATCGGCCCCTCAAGAGCCGTGCGCCGCACACAGTCTCACAGGCAGAGGGCCCTCTTAGGACGCAGTCCCCTCGCCCTGCCCACTGCGCGCCGCCTGCACACCACTCGATCCCGCCGCACTTTGGGGCTGCAAAGCCGGGTGCGCTTATGGGGGGGGGCGTTAGAAGAAGAACCAACGGCACCACCATGTGCTTACATTCGGAGGTCCGCGCGTGATTCTTGGACTGGCGTTTCCACCACGGGGGCACCACACCCTTCGCAACTCCCATCATAAGGGTTGCGGGGGTGGAACCAGATCCCCGGCTGGCACCGTGCCAGCAGTGCTGGGGGCAGCGGCCCGTCTTCCCATCCCATCCTCATAAAGGGGGATACGAACGAAGCCCCTGAATACGGGACGGGGTGGGCACGAGTGGGCATCATAGCCGGCCCAAACTCGAGAGAGGCGTCCTGGCCCCCAGCCTCGTCAGTGACGCCTCTGGTGTTGGCATTCGTGCCACGCGCAGCGAGAGGCTCTCCCCCCCCCCCCCCGGCTAAGGGCGCGCGGAGCGCGCTCCAGGGGGGCCTGGCGCGACCCAAGGAATTCGCGTGGACATCCGAAGGAGTGATTGCAAAAAAACCTAGGATTGCAAAAAACCTAGGGTTTTTTTGCAATCCTTCGTTTTTTTGCAATCCTTCGTTTTTTTGCAATCCTTCGTTTTTTTGCAATCCTTTTTGCAATCCTTCGTTCATGCATGCTCGTCTTCTTCTCCAGGTCGTCCTGACCAGTGGAGGGGCCACCGTGGGGCCCCCTGGGGGGCTTCCTGGGGGGTCGTCCGGGGCCCACTTGGGGCACCGTCGGGGCGTTGACCCAAGGAACCCTAAATCAGGAACGAGGCCCCTTTTCTCCAGAAGTGGAACTTCGACTTCCCTTCGAAAACCTAAGGAACACGTGGGGCAAAGTGTGAAACAATTCAGGAACACGGAGCCCCTCCCCAACGAAAAGGGTTCCTTCTGCAGGGCCCCCCCTGTATGTTTATGCATGCTTGTCTTCTTCTCCAGATCGTCCTGACCAGTGGAGGGGCCACCGTGAGGCCTCCTGGGAGCCTCCTGGGGGTCGTCCAGGGCCCCCTTGGGGTACAACCTGCTCCTCCTCCTCCTCCTCCTCCTCCTCCTCCTCCTGCTCCTCCTCCTGCTCCTGCTCCTCCTCCTGCTTCTCCTCCTCCTCATCCTCCTCCTGCTTCTCCTCCTCCTTCTCCTCCTCCTCCTCTCCTCCTCGGACCTATGACAAACAAACATCCTTCCAGAACTCGAGGCCCTCCGCCGGCCCAAGCGCACAGCACGTCCACGGGTACCCTCCCCAGGGTGCGCAATAAGATCCAACAGGCACGAACAACATCAGGGTACCCTCCAGAACGTCCACAGGTACCCTCCCCAGGGTGCACAATCATATCCAACAGGCACGAACAACATCGGGGTACCCTCCCCGAGCCGACCTCGATCTCAAACCTCGGTCCCACTTTCTTCTGGGGCAGCTCTTGGGGGCCTGCTGGCGGTCTTGAAGGCCCCTCGGGGCCGTCTGAGTAGAGGCCCCCTAGATGGGGTCGGAGTAAATGGGGTCGGACAATCGCGCCGCATCGCCGATCTATCGGCGATGCATCGGCGATGACGTGGGCGACGCAGCGGCGACGTTGATGTGAAGCAAGCCAGGCTCCGCATCGAGCCGCATCGGCGGTGCATCGGCGATGCGGCTCCATCCTCCGACCCCATGAACTCCGACCGCATCTAGGAGGCCTAGACCGATGGCCTCCTGGGGGCCCCCGGAGGCTCGGAAGACCGTCTGCTGCCTGTGTGGGCCGGGAGATGCGGGGGCCCCCGCAGCCCCGAGGCGGCGCGGCGCGCCTCTGCGGGCACCGCGCCATCGCTCAGCAGTCCATCCCCCGTGCAGGTTTCGGGCTCGTGGCCGTATTTCTTCGCACGGTGACCCCTAGATGCTCCTCGATGGCCCTCGCCGCGAGAAGCTGCACACGTCCGAGCGATGCCGAGGCACTGGGGGCCTCCCGGCAGGCCGGCCGCGGCGCGGCGGCCCAGGGGGCTCGGGGGCGGCGCGGAGGCAGGCCCGCCACGGCTGGGAGGGCGGTGTTCCCTGCAGTCAGAGCGTGCGTCAAGGACGGGCGGCAAGGTCGCAGGACCCCGGGAGGCCGAAGTTGGGATTTTTACCTAACAGCGAAGACAGATAGGTTTCTAGTAGGGTCAAAAGAGAGCATCATGACGCCCCAAAGGGGTCTGGGCGTGATCCGGGGAGATGTTGGGGACTTTTTTTCGGCCAACAGTTACACACTTCGTGGTCTTCGAGGTCCCAGAACTCCATTCCACCCCTGGAGGCCGAAGTTGGGATTTTTTCTTTGCGGCGGGCGACCAGCGAGAACGGCAAAGGGCGGGCCGCCGAGGGAAGGACACCAGGGCACCACAGATAAAGGCGCGCGCCCTTACTGGGCGCGTTGACTGTACCCCCCCCTGGGGGAGCCCACCGTATCGACGATCTCTCTCGGGAGTGTTGTCGAACCCGAGGGGTCCCCCAAGGGGTGCGAGGACCGCGGCACTCGTGAGCATCGACGCGGTCTCTGACACCGCCCGGGTCGTTCAATCTTGAGCGGGCGCGGCTTTCCAACCGCGGCGGTCGTTCGAGATCGGCCGACTCCAGGCCGCCTGCGGTGTTCCACCTTGACCGCCCGCGCTGGGGTTGTCGCCGTGCCGTCACGACACGAGCCTACCGCACCCGCCAGAGGGCAACCAATAGGTCTCCCAGAGAGTCGCCCCGAAGAGGCCGATCCTCATTTCCGCTGGCATGGCCTTGGCCCCACGGGCGGACTTCCCCCCCCCCCCCCCCTGGGTGGACATATATGATGTTCCCATGGGGTCTCGTGGGTCTATCCCCACCAGGGCTGGGGAATTGGGCTTGTGGGGCTGAGGTGCTATGGTCCCATGGGGATTTTGGGATCGGCCAGACGGTGCTGAACTTGTGAGCAGTTCTGTTCCAAAGAAGGTGACATCCGGCTCTGATCTTCTCTGCGTCACCACGCCAAGGAGCGACAACGCCTGCTGCCACTGACCGGCCTTCTCGCATGCGCTGATCCCAGCACTGAAGCAGACGGTGCCTGGATCGATCTTCGCTACCAACAACTCGCTGAGCAACGACATTGCCAATTGCCATCGCCCACCGCTATCGCACGCTTGGATTGCAGCGCTGTAGCTGTAGTGGTGTAGTCCTAGATTAGCTCGCGTGCTCTCTGTCAGCAAGAGCAGCGCTTGCTGCCAAGCACCTCCCTTTTCGCACGCGCTGATCCCAGCGGCGTAGCTGACTTCGTCTGGACTCAAACGCGCCTCTCGCAGCTGGTTGAATAACGACAACGCCTGTTGCCATTTCTTCGCTTTCTCGCACGCGCTGATCGCGGCATTGAAGCAGATCGCGTCCAAATCTACGATAGCCTGCACCATCTCGCCAAGAAGCGAGAGCGCCTGCTGCCACGCCTTGCCTTTTTCACACGCGCTGATCCCAGCGCTGTAAGCGATCACGTTTGGCTTCAATCTGACCTCCTTCATCTCGCGCAACAGCGATAGCGCCTGCTGCCATTGCCGGCCCTTCTCGCACGCGCTGATCGCAGCAGAGTAGCTTACAGGTGCAGCCGGATAGGGAACCGCCTCTGCGAGCAGGGTTGTGGGGACACCTTAGCTTAGGTCGGGCATGTCCCCCTGCATGCGGATTTTTGACGAGAAACCAAAAATACTCAAAACATGTGTATTCAAGACTAAGCACAAATATTCGTCTGGACAATTCTTGATTATTTTTGGTTGACGACGTATTATTGGCTCTTGTGGCCATTACTACTATGAGTAGTTTTGGACTCTTGAATATTCCCCCTGTGGAGGGAAACGCACGACTGAAACCTTGGCCGAGAGGCCGAGGGCACCTGTAGCCAGGATCCACAGCATGGAGCCCACTGGAGCAAGAGAGGGAGCAGGAATCGCATGGAGAGGACGGACTGATATGCGTTGGCCGTCCTCCTCCGCATCCCTCCCCCTCCTCTCTTCCTCCTCCTCTCTTCCTCCTCCTCCTCCTCCTCCGCCTGCTCTTCTTCTTCTGATTATTCTTCTTCCTCCTCCCCCTCCCCCTCCTCCTCACCATCCTCCTCCTCCTCCTCCTCCTGCTCCTGCTCCTGCTCCTGCTCCTCCTCTCTCCTCCTCCTCCTCCTCGCCCTCCTCACTCCCTCTCCCTCCTCCCTCCTCCTCCTCCTCCTCCCTCCTCCCTCCTCCTCCTCCTCCTTCCCTCCCTCCTCCTCCTCCTCCTCCTCCTCCTCCTCCTCCTCCTCCTCCCCTCCCCCTCCCCCTCCTCCCTCCTCCCTCCTCCCTCCTCCCTCCTCCTTCCTCCTCCTCCTCCTCCTCCCCTCCTCCTCCTCCTGATCCTCGTCCTCCGCTCTTCCTCCTCCCGCCTCCTCCTCCTCCTCCTCCTCCTCCCTCCCCCCTCCCCCCTCCTCCTCCTCCTCCTCCTCCTCCCCCTGCGTGCCGCAATTGCCATGAGCTCACTGAGGGCAAACACGTTTGCCTTCAGAGGGGAGGGGGAGGAGCAGAACAACACCCAAATGCACCAGCGATGCTGCAGTACGCCCTCCCGTCCCAGGTCCCCTCCGTAGAAGACCCTTCAAGACTTGTTTCCTGCCAGCGCTCGGGCGTCTATTCCCCGTGCATGTCTCGACTTCGTGCGTATGTTTGTTGCTCGGTGATCCATGATGCTCCTCGATGGTCCTCGCCGATGACACGTGCACACGCCCGAGCGATGTCTGTTTTTTTTTTTTCCACCCGGAGAAACGCCCCACTGGAAAGGCCAGCACTCTGCGGGCCCGCCGTTCGGGAGAGAGCCCCGCCTCTGCCCTTCATCCTCTGGCGCGTGACCAGGACTGCGAACGCGCATGTTACCAGCCTGGAACAGATCCCTATCCCTGTGCTGGGCACCTCCTCATCACGATGCCAATCTTAGGGATTCCCTTATTTTTTGAGGGCGAATCCCTAAGATTGTCATCGCGTTTTGGCGTGCCTAGGGATAGGGAAACTTGGGGATAGGGATACGTTCGAGGCTGGTAAGCGTGGCCAGACATCGTACATCGAGGGAAGTGGGAAAGGGCGGACCCTCCCAGCAAGCTCGGACGCCCCCCCCCCGGCCTGCCGAGCAGTTGCTTCGCGGGCCCTCCCCGAAGAAGACGCCGACAAACTTCTCGGAAGGCGCGAGGGCCCCCTTCCCTGCCTGCCGAGAAGTTGTTTCGAAGGCCCTCCCCGGAGACGCCGACAACTCCTCGGAAGGCGCGAGGGCTTCGGAGACGCCCCGCCGCCTTCTGAGAAGGCCCTTTTCCTGCTCAGTTCTCCCTTTCGCTCGCAGCCGAGTGCGCAGCGGTGTCGCCGTTTCGGGAAATGGCCGCCCCACCCATTCACACTCGTGGCCACGAGCATCGAGGGAATCTCAAGCGATAGCCCAATGTTGAAAAGGAGCCGCCCTGATTCTGTGCAGCTGCTACATACATTTACTCCTTCTTTTGTGTATTACTAGCTCTCACGATATATCATAATGTTATTTTGAATGTACGGCCGTCCTAAACAAACACCAAGACTTGAAAAAGGGCCGCACTCTATCCGTGTACTCGTTGCAAGGGTTTCAGACGAACGTGCGCGGCGAGACCTCCATTTTGAACACCACATGTGCTCACACATAAGAGCTGTTGCACACTTTCAAGACGAATACGTGCGGCGGTAATGCGAGGACGCCATTTTGAACAAGTTGCCTCGCCATCCGTGTAGCTGTTGCGAATTTCGAGATTCAGGATCACACGTCGGTAGAAAATTCAGGCGAAAAGCGCTGCCCGCCTCACCGACACGCCTGGGAGTGCGATAGGCAGGAGTTGTCTACAAGGGACAAAGATGCAGGAGGTGGACAGCAACAAAGAAGGAAGACAGGCGGCAAATTCAAACACGGGAAAGCGGAGCCGCGCACCGTCTCTGTAAGCCTAGGGGGGCCCGAACCTGTGGGGCGCGGCACGATGCCCCCCCCACCTGCCCCTGCAGCGCCATGCACGTCTCAACGCGCGAAAGACAAGTGCACCTCCTGGCGCCCCCCCCCGCTTTGGGCAAGAATCACTGCGGGGGCAATGCGTTGTCATTGCGCCGGACTTGCAGACGTGCTGCAGCGGATTTCTGCGTGGATTTTTGCCCGAAGCGGCGCGTGAAAAACGAAGTGAATTTCGCGCGGGTTTTAATTCAGTCTTCATTTCTGGTACCAAGAAATCGCACGAAATTCACCTCGAAATCTGGAACGAAATTCTCCAGGACACTCCGGGCCCATCCTGTCGTTTTCCCAACGAAATCCGCTCTGCGATGTTGGCGCGATGAGAAATGGGCGGAGGGAAGGTGCCATTTTCGGAACCTGAAGGCCCTCTGGGCCCCTTCCTGAACATCGTTAATCCGGTCCCTATCCCCAACGGCGTGGCCTGGGCCCTACTGGCCGATTTACCCCCCTAGATGGGGATATAGGCAGTTCCTTTCGGGTTTCGAGGGGTGTATCCCCAATTGGGGGGATAATTTGGTTGGGGTCTCGAAGGGGACGAGGATGGGGATGGGGGTCGGTCAACCGATACTGACTTCCAGGGGCCCTCAGGGGCTGCTCTTCGGCAGCCCGCGCGACCTCCCCCTGCTGCTGTGAAGCGGGCGTGGAGATCGGTATCGAACTGGTCGAACTGGGTCGGGCCTGTCCCTCTACAGGAGAAATATTCAGAGCTAGTCGAAGAATAGTCTGGGGACAGTTTTGTTCACCCTTATTGACTATTCTCAGCGTGGGGGCCAGGCGTCCCGGTAAACCAAGGTGCTTTTCCGCCCGGACACGATATCACGATATCACGATATCACGATATCGGGGGATATCGTGTCAGGGGACACGATATCACGACATCACGATATCACGATATCGGGGGATATCTTGTCAGGGAACACGATATCACGATATCACGATATCACGAAATCGGGGGATATCGTGTCAGGGGGGGTCGGGAGAACACGATATCACAAGATCACGATATCACGATGACGGGGGATATCGTGTCAGGGAATACGATATCACGATATCACGATATCGGGAGATATCGTGTCAGGGGACACGATATCACGATATCTCGATATCGGGGGGGGGGGATCGGGGCGGGGCTCCATGCACGGCGCCTCGCCCCCCCCATCCCTCGCCCGGCCTCGCTGGGACGCCCGCAAGGCCTCCACGATGTGTAGAATCATATGATTCCAATGAAAGTGCTCGCTCCCACCTCGACGCCGCAGGCGAATTTTACACATGGGCTTTGTATACCTTGTTTTTTCACACACGAAACCCTCCCCTCAAAAACACCGGGGACATCACATGCCTGGTGTTTTTGAGGTTCGTGTCGTTTGCTGCCTCGCCTTCGTTTCGTATTCGTTTCGCTTGTTTTCTCGCCGTCGTGTCGCTTGTTTTCTCGCCTTCGTTTCGCTTTCGTTTCGCTTGTTTTCTCGCCTTCGTTTCGCTTGTGTTCTCGCCTTTGTTTCGCTTTCGTTCCGCTTGTTTTTTCGCATTCCTTTCGCTTGTTTTCTCGCCTTCGTTTCGCTTGTGTTCTCGCCTTCGTGCCGCTTGTTTTTTCGCATTCGCTTCGCTTGTTTTCTCGCCTTTGTTTTCATGTGTTCTCGCCTTCGTGCCGCTTGTTTTCTCGCCTTCGTGCCGCTTGTTTTTTCGCGTTCGTTTCGCTTGTGCTTCTCGCCTTCGTGCCGCTTGTTTTCTCGCCTTCGTGCCGCTTGTTTTTTCGCGTTCGTTTCGCTTGTGTTTCTCGCCTTCGTTTCGCCTTCCTTCGTTTTGCTTGGGCTTCGTTTCGCCTTCCTCCAGATTGCTGCCTTAGTTGTATCAGTGTTCTTTCAGAGTTCATTCAGAGTTTGATGCCAGAGTTTGAGATGTATCAGTGTTTTGCGTCAGAGCTTTTTTTCAGAGTTTCAGCTGAGTTTTTTGTTTCAGATATCGGGTCCCCATCTTGTTTGTGTGGCGTCGTGTTCTCCTGAGCCCTTCCCTCTTCCTTGCTTCCCTTTCGCTTGTGCTACCGCGGATCCTACAGTACGGGAGGGGCAGGACGAGGAGGAGGACGACGAGAACGAGGACGAGAACGAGGACGAGGACGACGGAGAGGAGGCCCCTGCCAAACATGGCCCACGTCGGGGCTCGGCGGATTGCTGCGGGGTCCTCGACGGCTTCGTCAAGGACCGGATTCGTTAAGGACCGGGGGGCTCTGGGCAAGGGGGCGGGGCGAAGGCAAGGAGCAACAGGAGGAGGAGGAGGAGGCAGAGGAGCAGCAGGAGCCAGCAGGAGCCAGCGGAGAGGAGCAGCAGGAGCAGCAGAAACAGGCGTAACTCTACCCATTTATTTTCCGAGCTTGTTGACGAGCAATGCAAATACCGAGCCGACTATACATGTACAATGTGATATTAGACCACACCCACCACTCTGCCTGGGACAAGGACAGGAGGCCAGTTTGGGAGGACATACAATCGTACATACGTCCATGTGGTTCGGTTACATACGAATGGTTACGAGCATTTCAAGTGAATGCATGTGCATCCGTGTTTGTGCGCGCGTATATGCATGTGTTGATTATATATACACATATGCATGTGTATTCATAAACTCTCATATATTATCATATATGTATATAGATATATAGTGCGCTTCATATGTAACTTGAAATGCTCGTAACCATTCGTATGTAACCGAACCACATGGACGTATGTACGATTGTATGTCCTCCGAAACTGGCCTCCTGTCCTTGTCCCAGGCAGAGCGGTGGGTGTGGTCTAATATCACATTGTACATGTATAGTCGGCTCGGTATTTGCATTGCTCGTCAACAAGCTCGGAAAATAAATGGGTAGAGTTACGCCTGTTTCTGCTGCTCCTGCTGCTCCTCTCCGCTGGCTCCTGCTGGCTCCTGCTGCTCCTGTGTTTTTTCTTCCTCCTGTTGCTCCTTGCTTTCGCCCCGCCCCCTTGCCCAGAGCCCCCCGGTCCTTGACGAAGCCGTCGAGGACCCCGCAGCAATCCGCCGAGCCCCGACGTGGGCCATGTTTGGCAGGGGCCTCCTCTCCGTCGTCCTCGTCCTCGTCCTCCTCGTTCTCGTCGTCCTCCTCCTCTTCCTGCCCCTCCCGTACTGTAGGATCCGCGGTAGCACAAGCGAAAGGGAAGCAAGGAAGAGGGAAGGGCTCAGGAGAACACGACGCCACACAAACAAGATGGGGACCCGATATCTGAAAAAAAGCTCAGCTGAAACTCTGAAAAAGCTCTGACGCAAAACACTGATACATCTCAAACTCTGGCATCAAACTCTGAATGAACTCTGAAAGAACACTGATACAACTAAGGCAGCAATCTGGAGGAAGGCGAAACGAAGCCCAAGCAAAACGATAGCGAGGAAACAAACGAAACGAAGGCGAAACGAAGGCGAGAAACACAAGCGAAACGAACGCGAAAAAACAAGCGGCACGAAGGCGAGAAAACAAGCGGCACGAAGGCGAGAAACACAAGCGAAACGAACGCGAAAAAACAAGCGGCACGAAGGCGAGAAAACAAGCGGCACGAAGGCGAGAACACATGAAAACAAAGGCGAGAAAACAAGCGAAGCGAATGCGAAAAAACAAGCGGCACGAAGGCGAGAACACAAGCGAAACGAAGGCGAGAAAACAAGCGAAAGGAATGCGAAAAAACAAGCGGAACGAAAGCGAAACGAAGGCGAGTACACAAGCGAAACGAAGGCGAGAAAACAAGCGAAACGAAAGCGAAACGAAGGCGAGAAAACAAGCGACACGACGGCGAGAAAACAAGCGAAACGAATGCGAAACGAAGGCGAGGCAGCAAACGACACGAACCTCAAAAACACCGGGCATGTGATGTCCCCGGTGTTTTTGAGGGGAGGGTTTCGTGTGTGAAAAAACAAGGTATCGAAAGCCCATGTGTAAAATTCTCCTGCGGCGTCGAGGTGGGAGCGAGCACTTTCACTGGGATCATATGATTCTACACATCGCGGAGGCCTCGCGGGCGTCCCAGCGAGGCCGGGCGAGGGATGGGGGGGGGGCGAGGCGCCGTGCATGGAGCCGCGCCCCGATCCCCCCACCCGATATCGAGATATCGTGATATCGTGTCCCTTGACTCGATATCTCCCGATATCGTGATATCGTGATATCGTGTTCCCTGACACGATATCCCCCGTCATCGTGATATCGTGATCTCGTGATATCGTGTCCTCCCGACCCCCCCTGACACGATATCCCCCGATTTCGTGATATCGTGATATCGTGATTTCGTGTCTTCCCGACCCCCCTGACACGATATCCCCCTATATCGTGATATCGTGATATCGTGTCCTCCCGACCCCCCCCCCCTGACACGATATCCCCCTATATCGTGATATCGTGATATCGTGATTTCGTGTCCTCCCGACCCCCCTGACACGATATCCCCCTATATCGTGATATCGTGATATCGTGATATCGTGTCCTTCCGACCCCCCCCTGACACGATATCCCTCGATATCGTGATATCGTGATATCGTGATATCGTGTCCTCCCGACCCCCACCGGGACGCCTTGCGACCACAATGACTATTCTGGTGTATTTGTGGACGATTTCTCATTTTTCACCCCCAAAATCCGCCTGTAAGGGGACGTGCCAGAACTAAAACTGGGCCCCGGTGGGTCGACATCCGCCCCTTCTCGAGAGGCTTCCTGGCTGGGGTCGGACTGGATGGGGTCCGAGGAGCGCGCCGCACCGCCCACAAACGGAGACGCATCGGCGACGCCAGCGTGGAGAAAACCGGGCCCAGCATCGAGCCGCATTGCCGATGCATCGACGGTACGGCGCGATCCTCCGACCCCAGCTACTTCGACCCCATCTGGGAGGCCCAGACTCTCGCTCTCCCAGCCTCGTCCGGGCCGGGCCCTGGCAAATCGACGTCGACATCTGCCCCCCCCTCGCCCTCCTGACCTCGTCCGGGCCACCTGGCCTTGCGCCCCCCGCGGCCGCGCGGAAGACGACGACGCGCGGCTGCATCTTCGCGCCCTCGTGACGGCGACGACGACGACGACGACGACGACGACGACGACGGACGACGGACGACGGACGACGGACGGACGGACGGACGGACGGATGGACGACGGACGACGGACGACGACGATGACGACGGACGACAGACGGACTGACGATGGACGACGGACGACGATGACGACGGATGACGGACGCGATGACGACGGATGACGGACGACGGACGACGGACGACGACGACGACGACGACGACGACGACGACGACGACGACGACGACGACGACGACGGACGGCGACACGTTCTCTGGCCTAGGCCGCGACACGCGAAGCGTGACCAACCTTCGCGCCCCCCGGGGGTGCCCTGGCCACTCCTGTAGGGCCTGACGAGTCGTGTCCGATCCACTTCTGGGGAGAAGGCTCGATAGACCGCGGCCGATCGGTGGAGCTCAAGGCAAGTCCAAGCACGCCGATGTAAATCATAGAAAAAATCCAATCATCAAGAGATCGCGGGCGCTCCGGCGCGAGCTCGTCCTCCTGCCCCTCCCCACGCGGTGTGGAAGAGGCGGGTCTCAAGGGCTACGGGCCCTGGACTCTGGTGCCTTCAGGTTGGACGGCGGTCACTGAAGGAAGGGGCCCTGGGACACACAAATAAGCACACACAAATAACAGGAGTCCCCACATTTTCCCATATTTTCGGGGTTTTTGTCTTCCCGCCCACTTCCCATATTTTCCAATATTTTCCTGGGAATCGACGATTAATTGTGTCTGTGTGTTTTTTTCCCCTCCTGAATTGAAGCAGGCTGAAACCCATGATATTGACGCTGTTTGAAGCGATCGTTATGTAGCTTTTCGTCGGGCGTGTCCCCGTACAGGGGTATTTTCGACAACAAACATAACATACTAGAAGAATGCTCCAAAATGGTCATCAACAAATACGCAACAATAGTCCCCATATTATTTGTTTATCACTATTTTTGAATATTCCCCCTGTAGAGGGACTGGCCCGACTTAAATGTAGCCACCGTTGTCGAAAGCATCACGCGTTGTCCTTGCGGGCGTCGTGAACAACACCAGAACTTGAAGTACTGGCGCCGCACCCATGCAGCGTTTCCCAAAGGGACGCAAGAGAAAGGGACTTCTGAGACCGCGGCGTTGTATTGAAGACTGCGAAGTGCGAGAGAAAGCGTCATGCGATGACCGTGCGGACTTAAGACATCGG
This sequence comes from Prorocentrum cordatum, assembly GCA_963575745.1. NCBI lineage: Eukaryota > Dinophyceae > Prorocentrales > Prorocentraceae > Prorocentrum > Prorocentrum cordatum. The sequence goes on along the minus strand of CAUYUJ010017015.1, from coordinate 630,642 downwards.
CATCGCCCGTCTCAAAAGCCCCTTTCCCCAGGGTCCCCTTGGGAACACGCCGCGCCCCTTTCACAGCCTCTGGAGCTCCACCCGAACCGCTTGCCGACAGCCCCGGGGGCCCAAGAAAGGCCACGAGAACCCGAGGCTGGCGAAAGACCTCAGGACCCTCCTCCTCCTCCTCCTCCTCCTCCTCAGCCAAAGGCAGGGCGTGTGATCGGGCCGTGTGGCATCAAACGGCGTTCGCAGAGTGGGCCACGACGAAGGGCGAGGAGTGTGGTGACTCATCGAGGTGGTGCGCGCTGGCCGTCCTCCTCGACCTTCTGAAGGCGTACGAGCAAATCAGACATCACTGGTTACTCGAGGCCGCGATTGACACAGGGTGCCCATTGTGGCAGCTCAAATTATCCTTGGAGTTATATCGTGCACCGAGGGTGCTCAGCTTGGGCAGGGCGTTGTCTGGTACGATACTCTCGGAGCAGTCCGTGCTCCCTGGAGATGGCTTCGCCACCACGATGCTCAAGCTGCTGCTCATCAAGCCATTAGACCTGCTGGTGTCTTACCACCCAACGCTCCAGCTGGCGGTGGTGGTTGACGACATCATGGTTCATCGTGTGGGAGGTATGATCAGGACCACTAGAGAAGTGGCAGATGCGGCCTTCAGGCTCCAGACACTCCTGGAGGCAGTGGACGTGAAGATCGCGGTTTCGAAGTCCAGGGTGCTCAGCAACCTGCCTGCGGCACGTCACGTGGTGGCGGCCAGGCTGAGCAGGTCTCTCGGAGTCAGGTCGGTCGCCAAGGAGAGGAACCTAGGTATTGACTTTGCGCGTGGACGGCGTGTACCGCGAGCTGTGCGTAGAGAGAAGCTGGTGGCTGCAGGACTTCGGCTTAGACGGGCTTGGCTGCTTAAATGTGGGAAAGGACGCAGAATGGCTGCACGGAAGGTTGCACGCAGTGGCTTGGAGGCGTCGGTCAGCTACGGTCTGAATGTGACGGGCTGCGCGACCGAAGAGCTCAACAAGATCAGGAGCCTGGTCTTCACGGCGGTGGCACCCACGACAGCAGGACGCTCCAGGACCCTCACTCTGATGCTGACCAAGGGCTTGGATCCTATGATAAGAGCTACAGAAGGGCCAATGCTTACTCTACTGCGGGCGACCTGGGAGCGGTGGATTCCTCGGCACGTTGTGGAGTACTGCCTCACCCGCAGCCAGGCGGTGCACTGGAGCCAGGTCAAGGGGCCCTTCTCGGCTGTCAAGATGACCTTGGCGCGGGTGGGCTGGAAGGTGCTCGAGGCTGGCGTCTGGCAGACCCACGAGGGCGACAAGGTCAACGTCTTCGAGGTGGCTCCCTGGACAGTCCGACGGCTTCTGGCGCGAGCTATTGAGGCATGGCAGTGGCGCGAGGTCGGCAAGCAGGCCGAACTTGAGCATTTGACTGGAGGTGGCGTTCTTGAGCCTCTGGTACGCCTCACCAACAAGGGGACGGTGAAGCTGCAGGGCTTGTTCGGCAAGCAGGGCGTGACGACGACTTCTGCGGCCAAGGCGGTGTCGTACCACGTGAGCGACACTCCGAGCCTTGGCATGAACGTGCTGCAGCAGGCTGTCACGCTGGTTGGTGAAGGGCGTCCCGAGCGAGAAGGGCCGCAGCCTGAGCGCCTCCCAGACGGAATTATGGCCCCTCCGATAGCTGGGTTGCCTCCAGGCTATCAGATGGGTACCGCACTCACTGCGGCAGCTCTCGTGGACGCCAGGCGTGATTCTGGCTGGTCTGAGCTGTTCAGTAGTGTGTTCGGTGAGGTGTGCCCTGACGTTGTCTTGGATGATGGTACACCCGAGTTATCCGAAGAAGAGCCACCAGCAGGAGATCGAGCTGTAGGTGCGCTCGTGGTCGGTGGCAGCCGATCTGGTGCAGTGTCCAGCGTCAAGGTTACGAAAGCCCTTCGTCTCACACCGCGCGAGTGCGGCTACCTGGAGTCCCTTATTCAAGGTGGGCAGTGGTCTCAGAGCAGGAAGTACGAGTGCGGGTACGCGGCAGACCCGTTGTGTCTCAAGTGCGGCCAGTTCGGGTCACTACTTCATCGACATTGTGAATGCGAAGGCTGGCCTCCTGAGCTGCAGTTGCCATCGCAGATCGCGGAGCTGCATGCACAGGCGGCTGAGGGTCCCACCCGTGTTCTTCTCGAGCGGTGCTTGGCGCAGTACCCGCAGCACATCGTGAAGCCGGCTCGTGACGATCGAGTTTGCTGGCTTGGGGAGAATGCACAGGGTTGGCTTCCTGCGGACACGCTGTACCTGGACGGCTCCGCCTACGAGGGGGAGTACGAGAGGTACACCTCGGTCGGCTGGGCTGTCATCGCGCTGAAGGAGAACTCCCACGAGTTCGATGTCGGGATCTCGGGGGTCCTGGACGCGCCGTTCGTCGACATCAACGGAGGTGAGCTGGCGGCCCTGCTGCATCTGCTCAAGTATGCGATGCCGCCCGCGATAGCCGTCACCGACAGCTCCTTCGTGGTCAAGGGGCTCTTGGAGTACGGGCAGCGGCGGACGACGAGCTTTGGGTTCGCCTGGGCAGACCTGTGGCAGCAGGTCTGGCGACTGCTGGACGAGTTCGGTGGCCTCGGCGAGCAGGGACTCACAGTAGTCAAGATTCCTGCCCACGTGCCCAGGAAGTACGTGCGCAGCAGGGGCCTCGACTACCGCGACTGGCTTGGCAACAAGTACGCGGACATGGCGGCCAAGAGTGCGGCCGAGTCGGCCCGCATCAAGGTCGAGGACAGGGAAGTACTCAAGCAGGTGCACGAGCGTGTCGAGGGCGTCGCGATGTGGGTAGCCGCAGTGGGCTCCAGCATGGGCGGCGAGGACACCACGCACAGGAAGGCCAAGCCGAACCGCCCAGCGCCCAAGGCCGAGAAGAGGATGATCGCTGTGCGGCTGGAGTGCGATCTTCGTGGGCCTCCTGGGAGCCAATGGTGTTCGAGGTGCAGGTGGTCTCGCAGGCAGTCTGAGTGCCCAGGGGACATCACCAGCCCAGTCCTCGAGATCAACAACCAGCTCCTGAGGAAGCATGTGCTGGTGAAGCTTTGGACGCTGAAGGAGGCGGACCTCACGAAGGATACGCCATTCATCATGTGTACGGTCTGTGGCACGGTGGCAACGTGCAGGCCGTCGACCTTCAACAAGGAGTGTGGGCACGCTGGCTCGAAGGGCAAACTTGCGCTGGCGAGGCTGGCGAAAGGCATGGCTCCCGCAGTGTCCGCGAGGGTGCCAGTGCAGGTCACTCGACTGGAGCCAGTACTATGCGAGCCTGACGCTGGTCCAGGAGAGCCTGGCGAGTTCGGCGTCGGCACGGCCTCAGCTGCGGGCGCCGCGGCTGGAGCGGGCGCTGGCCCCGCTCATCTGCCCCCCCAGAGCGCCCCTGGGATTGAGACGGGCTTGAGCGGGGCCGTGCGCCAGGCTGGCGCCGCTGCCCCAGCAGGTCCGCCCCCCGAGAGCGCCCCTCGGATCGAGACGGGGGCCTGCTGGGGCGGCATCGCGGGGCCGACCTGACCTGCGTGTTCGGCCACGAGCTGAAGGTCGGCCTCATCACGGTCGGGGGGCTTCCCAGCCTGGGGGCCCCCCGCGGACGGGCGCCCGCGGCGCGGGCGTCGGAGGGATCGCGCCCTCCACCGCGCGCTTCTCCTCCTCCTCCTCCTCCTCCTCCTCCTCCTCCTCCTCGTCCTCCCTCCTCCTCCTCCTCCTCCTCCTCCTCCTCCTCCTCCTCCACCCTCCTCCTCCCTCCTCCTTTTTCCCTCCTCCCTCCTCCTCCTCCTCCTTCTCCTCCTCCTTCTCCTCCTCCTCCTCCTCCTCCTCCTCCCTCCTCCCTCCTCCTCCTCCCCTCCTCCCCCTCCCTCCTCCCTCCTCCTCCTCCTCCTCCTTCTCCCTCCTCCTTCTCCTCCTCCTCCTCCTCCTCCTCCTCCTCCTCCTCCTCCTCCTCCTCCTCCTCCTCTGTCAGGACAGGCGCCCCAGCGGCGCGCGGCGCGCGGCCGCCCTCGCGCACCCGCGAGGCCGCCCTGGAGCAGGGCAGGTCTCCCGCCCGGGCCGCGAGGCACGCGAAACGCGACGCCCTCCGCGCCCCCTCTGGGGGGGGATGGCCTGGCTACCTCCAGAGTCGGGGATGGACAGACCCCCCTCTAGTAAAACGTGGTTTAGTGAAAACGCCCTGGGGCCCAAACCTGGCGGGCGCAATCCGGGAACATGACGGCCGCGGCGCCCTCTGGAGAACCGAAAACGGACAATTCACTAATCGACGTGTCAGGGTAGGAGGTCTGTCCGCCCCCGACAAAGGCCCGCGCGTGCCGCCCTCTGGAGGCACCGGCGCGAGGGGGCAGCCGCTTGCCGTCGTTCGGACGCCTCGTGCGTTTTTTTTTTTTTTTTTGCTCGATGGTCCAGGATGCTCCTCGATGGTTCTCGCCGAGAAACGATGCCAAGGCCGCAGCTTGCCTCCAGGATCAGCCACGACGGCCCAAGAGGGGTGCCGATGGCTTCCAAGAGGGCCCCAGTTCCGACGATGCTCCTTGATGGTCCTGGAGCCTGCTGGGAGAAGCTCGCAGAGGCCGAAATGATGGAATGCCACTGTGCTTTTCTTTTTGGCGTTCACGCCTGTGCTCCTCCCTCTCCATCGCTCGGACGTCCATTCCCTGTTTTTTTTTGTTTTTTGGTTTCGTGTGTGTTTTTTCCGCCAACTGGTCAAGGATGTTCCTCGATGGCCCTCGCCGAAAGAAAAATACACACGTCCGAGCGATGCCAAGGTGTGGATGCGAGGCGCCGGCCGTGAGACAAGCACAGCGGGGCGACGCGTCTGCAGCACTCAGCGCGTCCCCTGCCTACACCCGCCGGGGTGGAGCAGCGCTCGTGGGCATGGCGCGGGGGCTGCCCGGCCACTTGCAGATCTGGTGCTCGCGCCGTCAGTGCTCTGCTCTCCCAGGGCTCTGCAGCGTCGTCCGCACCTTGCTTCTGCCTGTCCGAGCTCCGTAGCTGCCTGCACGCCCTCCTGTGTTCAGCTGCGTTCTTGCCCTCATGGACACTGTGCGGGCGTGAGGAAAGCTTGAGAGGTCCCTTCCGATGTGTACCCATCGGTCGGAAGAAGTAGATAGAACCGTGAAGTGGAAGGCGTTGGAAAACAGATTGGGCGTCCGCCCGCCCCCTGACGAGGACGGGAACTGGGAGGCCACTCGATTCATGGTGAAGCAGGCAGGCGCCTAAAGTGGATTGGAAGCTGGGAACCCCCAAAATACCTACTTTCAACTACCGATGGTTCTAGGTACGTTGAGCCTCCCTAGAACCACTTTGAAGGACGCACTGTCCGGCGAATGACAGTCGGCCACCGTGCCAGCAGGGGACGCCCCATGGAGGAACGGAGGCGCTCCTCCGTCGGGGGCGGCAAAGAGGGGGGTGTCCAAGAGGGGGGGGTGGAAATCATGACCGGCGGCATGTGCGCGGCCCCGCGGGGGGGGCAGGGACGTAATGAAATAAGAAGAGGCGCCATGAAATCTGGGGAAATATCATGGCCCACGCCATGATATCCACCCCCCCTAGTCATCACCCCCCTCTTTTCCGCCCCCGACTCCGGCCACGGGGAGCCTCGGCCACGAGCATCCTCGAACCAGCCCTGGCACAGGCAGGTCACGACCTGGGTATCTAGCTTCCTGGTAGCATCGGCGCGCACTTGTGCATGCCATGACGTCCACGCCGGGTGTACATGATACAGTCGGACTCGATTGGACAGGACACGCGAGAGGACACAAGACCCTTCGGAGGGCCACATTGCCACAGGAACGTAGGAAGCATGGGTCGCGAGACACAGGACACGAGAGTAGCCTTGATCTGGCAGGGTCGACCTACTAGTCGGGACCGCCTGTACATGATGGCTTCCTGTGCAACGTTGCCAGACCAAACGGTGCTGAGAAAGACAAACAGCACACTGATATCCGGAGGCCCTGAAAAAAAACAACACTTGCGTATGAACTGCCTTAGCGTGCATAATGTCGGGTCACAATCAAAATATTGCAAGCCGTGTAAAACATCATTCATTTACACGGCCCCGAGGGTGAAGGGTAAGATCGGGTACCCTGCGCATAGGATTTCTTACCTCGCTGGAGACATCTGCACCTTTCCCCAGGCAGATCAGATGGGATATGGCTCCATCTTGGCATCCTGCAATTCGCGGAACTGCGACAATGCCTCCCTCCAACGCCCTGCTCTCTCACACGCGCTGATCGCTGCACAATAGCTGATCGAATCTAGCTTGAACGTCGCCTCCACCATCTGGCTCAGCAGCGACAGCGCCTGCTGCCACTGTTCACTTTTCCCACATGCGCAAATCCCAGCGGAGCAGCTGATGACACCTAGCTCCAGTTCTGCCTCCCGTAGCTCGCCGAGCAACGACAGCGCCAGCCTCCACTGCCCGCCCTTCTCGCAGGAGTCCACTGCAGTGCTGTAGCTGATCGCGTCTGGTTCGAGCCGAACTTGCACCAGCCCGCTGAACAACGACAATGCCTGCTGCCACTGTGTGCCTTGCACGCACGCGCTCACTGCAGCATTGTAGCAGATGAGTGACGGCTCTCCTGCCGCCTGCATCATCACGTGAAGCAGGGACACCGCACGCTGCCACTGCGCGCCTTTCCCACACGCGACGATCACAGCGGTGTGGCTGACAGTCATCGGCCTGACCTCAGGAACGATGAAGAAGGAACGAAGCCACACATTAGGAAAGATACACAAGACATACCGCATAGGGGAACGATACATAACGCATGCAAGCCTAAGGAACGACCGATCCCCTTTTGAAAAGTAAGTGTTCCTTATTCAAGCCGCTCACTGTATTGCATCTTGCTCGAGCTTGGCCTCTGGCAATCTGCTGAACAACGACAACGCCTGCTGCCACTGCTTACACTTTCCGCACGCGACCATGGCCACGTTGTAGAGGATTATGCCAACCTGCAAACCTTGCAGGGACGCAGTCCGTAACAACTGCAACGCCGCGCTCCATCTCTTCGTGTCTCCGCACTCACGGATGGCTGCCGTGAAACTCGATGGAGGTGCTTCCCGTGGCAAGTCCCGGACAACGCAATACTTTGCCGTCATCTCCTCTTCGGCGACGCTCCCCTGCTCACAGCAGCCTCCCCTCCCACTTCTTCAGCGGGCATGCAGGAAACGGACGGGTCCTGAAGGATCTAGGCTTAAGTCGGGCGTGTCCCCCTACAGGGGGCCCTCGACGAAACATGCAAAATACCCAGAACATGCTCCAAAATGGCCCCCCAAAAGCTCAAACAACAGTCCCCAGACTACTTTCTGACTATTTTTGAACCTTCCCCCTGTAGGCCCTGGACTCCCACTTCAATCTAGGCCCTGGACTTCCAGCGCTTCCCCAATCTGGTCTTGTCGTCTGGAATCCTTCTCTGACAACCCCTGGGGCCCTCTCTCGAGCCAGATCGATCTGCACAGTGGTCGGTGGGCCCGACTCTGGGCGCGAGGCGGCCCGACGTGAGAAGACCTTCGCTGCCCCGACACGCAACACGCAACACGTATCGTACACCCTGCGAAATGCTTGAGAAATTATGGGCTAAGAAATTCATAGTCTCAGAAATTGAATTGAAAAAAAACGCAGATTTCTACTAAAAAGTTAGGTTTTCCATTGAAGCAAGAAGAATAATCAAGACTCTGGCCGAAACCTTACGTTTTCTTGAGCATCGCCTAGGGTGTACAGTCCAAAAACCTTAATAAGGACGCGCGGTGAGGACGCAAGACCCTTGGAAGCCGAAGTTGGGATCTCTGGGGCGGCGGACGACGAAAGCCCCAAGGACGCAAGAGCAAGGAAGAGCAAGGACGCAAGGGTACCCTGAGTAAAGTCGCGCGTCCTTGTTAGGGTTTTTGACTGTAGGTCCTACGCGATGCATTCACCAAAACGTGGTCCAATGCGTGGAGCCAAAACGCAACGTATTGACATGGGCGTCTTGAACACGGGACGTGTTGCGTTTCAAAACGGGCGTATCGAGGCAACTGAGGAAAAGACTGCAGCGCCTGGATCTCAAGGAAGAAACCTCGAGGACCCGTTTCCTGACCATGGCGAGTCAGTCTCAGGTCGGGCGTGTCCCCCCTACAGTTAGACCCCGGAGGAAAACTGGACAATCATGAAACGCCCCCTGAAATGATCAAACGTAGCAGAAGACACGTCCCCAGAAGACTTTTTTCTGTTTACTATTTTTGAATATCCCTCCTGTAGATCGGGAGCGGCCAAGAGGGGGGTGTCCAAGAGGGGGGGGTGCAAATCATGACCGGCGGCATGTGCGCGGCCCAGCGGGGGGGCCAGGGACGCAATGAAATAAGAAGAGGCGCCATAAAATCTGGGGAAATATCATGGCCCCCGCCATGATATCCCCCCCCCTAGTCATCACCCCCCTCTTTGCCGCCCCCAATTCTGGGCCTCGGGTGGGCTTGGCCAGGATCGGTGAATGTGGACAGTTCTGGTCGCTCGACTGAGGGGCATCCCCGTGGGATGTGGAGGAGGAATGAGGATGAGAATGAAGAGGAGGAGGAAGAGGAGGAGGAGGAGGAGGAGGAGGAGGAGGAGGAATGAGGAGGAGAAGGAGGAGAAGGAGGAGGAGAAGGAGGAGGAGGAGTCATCACCCCCGTCTGTTCCGCCCCCGAGTGGAAGGACCTGCCCGACTTCACATCCATCGGCTCGGCCGCGCGGCAACGGGGCCAGGGGCCCGGCGAGCTCGCGCGACCGGCCCGCGAGCGGGGCCCGAGGGAGCGGGAGGGTGCCCGGGCCGCGTGTGGCGGGGGGCAGGGCTCCCTGCGAGCCCACGCGAAGAGCAGGGCAGGGGAGGAGGGGAAGGGGAGGGAGGCAAGCTAGGTGCGCTCGCGTCATATCTGACGTCCTACCCCTCCCTCCCATCCCTTACCATGGCGCTGATTTTCTCTATCCGCGGACGCGTGTCGTAGCGGACCTGTGGCTCCGCGCGCGCGTGCGTAGTGGGTGGTGGTGCACGTGCGTGCGTGCGTGCGTGCGTGTGTGCGTGGTTGTGGTGGTGGTGGTGGTGGTGGTGGTGGTGGTGGTGGTGGTGGTGGTGGTGGTGTGTGGTGGTGGTGGTGGTGGTGGTGGTGGTGGTGGTGGGCGCGGTGGTGGCGGGCGGATGGGCGCGCGAGAAAGAGGCCCGCGCTGGGGCGAGAACGCCATCCTGAACGACGGAGGCCAAACACCGATCCGAAAATGAGGCCCACGCTGCAGCGGGAGCACGATTCGGAACGATTCGGGAGCATAAATGAGGCCGGCGCCTCAGCGAGAGCAACATTTTGAAAAAAACGCAGGCGAAAACCCAACTCCAGGGAATCCTGTGTGTAAAAAACAGTACGCGGGGGGGGACTAATACTTTCAGGCCGCCATCGGGGGAAGAGGGAGAGTAGTATTCATATTGAGTAATTGTGGAGAGAAGGGGAGGAGGGGAGGGTGCGAGGGGAGGAGGGCGCGAGGGGAGGAGGGGGGCGCGAGGGGAGGAGGGGATGGGGAGGGCGCGAGGGGAGGAGGGGAGGGGAGGGAGAGGGCGAGGGGAGGAAAGGAAAGGGCAGCACATCCACCCCCGACCACAACCACCCCGCAAGCGCGCCCAGAGCAAGAATCCAGCAGGGCAGGGCTGCTCAAGAAACGCCCCGGGCCGTGTAGGAACGCCGGTTGTCCGGTCTGGGTGGTTTTTCCTCCCTTGAGGGAGGGGAGTAAGGGAAAAAAAGAGGAAGGAAAGAAGGAAGCCTGAGTGGAGGAGGATGGAAAAAGGAGGAGGGAGTGGGGGGGGTCCTCCCTTGAAGAAGGAAGAAAGCAGGCGGATGGGATACGATGGGGGAAGGGGCGGGAGAGGAGAAGGGATCGGAGCGAGGAGGGGAGCAGGCGGGGAGGGCTGGAGGAAGGGGGAGGAGAGGGCCATGATCGAGGGAGCCCTTGCCCCCCTCCCCATCCGCCCCCGTTGCGTGAGCATGGAGTGGCAGATTTTTCGAGGAGCTGCAGGGATACGTGCAAGTTTTTTCTATTATGAACATATATATACATATACGTATACACCAATGCATACACAAGTATGTGTATATGAAACATACAAACATATGAATACATATACATATATATATATATATATATTATATATTCGGATTGGTGTTTTCTGCTCTTTCTTTATCTATTATGCTTTCTCCCATCCCATATTATTTCTCTTCCTTTCGAGCTTAGCTGAGCTCGCACGGCAAACCTGCGAGTTTCTGATGCTTCTTGTTGTTACTCGCTGCGCCGCGCCCTCCGGGAGCAGACTGCCGACACTGAGCACCAGTACGATTTTTCAATGTAACAAACATCAGATCCCAAACAACTGGCCATCGCTCGGACGTCCATTCCCTGTGTTTTTGTCGGTCTCGTGCGTGTTTTTTCGCCAAATGATCAAGGATGCTCCTCGATGGTCCTCGCCGAAGGAAAAATGCACACGTCCGAGCGATGCCAAGACAATCCACGCAGGAGGAGGAGGAGGAGGAGGAGGAGGATGAGGAGGATTAGGGGGCCACATGCGAACCCTACCCCATACCCACCACGATTTTTGAGGGGGAGGGTGGGGGTCACTTTGTTCGGGAGCTCCCGAGCGAAGTGAACCCCACCCTCCCCCTCAGAAATCGTGGGGGGTAGGGGTAGGGTTCGCATGTGGCCCCCTATGCATACCAGAAGCGTCACAACATGTGATTCTGGCTGGCGCTGGAGCGGCAGCACGATGTCTGCTCAGGAGTGCGCCGAGGCGCCGAGGCGACGGCACCAAACCCAGTGATGAGCGGTGTGGCCAGCGCGAGGGCGACGGCAGCAATCCCAGACAGGGATGTAGTCAGAGCTTGGGCGAGAGCACCGTTGCCAATCACGGATGTTGCTGGCACTCGAGCGGCAACACCATACGTCCCCAGTAAAGGTTGTGGCTGGCGTTGAGACGAGAGTGCCAGTCCCAAGCAGGGCTCGGACGTCCTTTCCCCGTGCACGTTTCGGTTTCGTGCGTGTTTTGTTTTCTCGCGCCCAGCTTCTGCCACGGCCCAGCTGCCGCTGCTGGCCGCACCAGCCCACTCGACATGGAATTGTTCTGCGTCTGAGTGCCCTCCTCCTCCTCCGCGCGGCCGCCCCATCTTCCTTGTTCCCCCTCTTGCACGCCGGCCAAGTCGCTCTTCGGTGGCCCCGAATCGCAACCCGCTGGAGCAGCTTCTCTGCCGCGCCGCTGACGATAAAAATGCTCGCAAGGTGATCCAATCGGCTCCTCGATGGTCCTCGCCAAGAAAACATGCACACGCCCGAAGGATGCCAGGCAAGACCCTCCTTGGGGGGGGGCCTGCGACGGGACGCGCCAATGCAGGGGGGGACCTGGGCGACCCCTGGGTGTGGTCTTCCGGGCCCGGGCCCTCCATACGGACGTGCTTTCCTGGCTCCTCCTCCTCCTCCTCCTCCTCCTCCTCCTCCTCCTCCTCCTCCTCCTCCTCCTCCTCCTCCTCCTCCCCTCCTCCTCCTCCTCCTCCGCCCCTCCTCCTCCTCCTCCTCCTCTCCTCCGCCTCCTCCTCCTCCTCCTCTCCTCCTCCCCCTCCTCTCCTCCTCCTTCCTCCTCCTCCTCTCCTCCTCCTCCTCCTCCTCCTCCCCTCCTCCTCCTTCCTCCTCCCTCCTCCTCCTCCTCCTCCTCCTCCTCCTCCTCCTCCTCCTCCCTCCTCCTCCTCCTCCTCCTCCTCCTCCTCCTCCTCCTCCTCCTCCTCCTCCTCCTCCTCCCTCCTCCTCTCCTCCTCCTCCTCCTCCTCCTCCCTCCTCCTCCTCCTCTCCTCCTCCTCCTCCTCCTCCTCTCCTCCTCCTCCTCCTCCTCCTCCCTCCTCCTCCTCCTCCTCCTCCCTCCTCCTCCTCCTCCCTCCTCCTCCTCCTCCGCCTCCTCCTCCTCCTCCTCCTCCTCCTCCTCCTCCTCCTCCTCCTCCTCCTCCCCCCTCCTCTTCCTCGTCCTCCTCCTCCTCCGCCTCCTCCTCCTCGTTCTCCTCATCCTTCTCCCCGTCGCCATTTTGGCTCAAGATGCCCGCTTGGCCCTGCCAAGAAGTGGATACCGCTGGTCCGCGGCGGGCAAGGCTGTTCAGCCTGGCAATGTTTGGCCTTAACTGCGGGAATTGGGCCCCCGCCTGAGTGCTTTCTGGCCTTCACCGCGGGAGTTGGGCCCCCGAGTGCAGGCATCCATGTCGTGGCGTGCCCGCGCCCCCTGGACGCAAGTGTGGCTACGGTGGCGGTGGAGTGGCGTTGCAGCAAGTGCGGGTCTGACTATGTGGATGACGATGCTGAGCCTGCTGTTTCTGGTGTTGCTTTCGCGAGCGAGCTGGAGCAGCTGGCCAAGAAGTTTCCGCAATTGGCAGGCATTCTGGAGGGCTTGGGCGCTGATGCAGCGGATGTGCCTGTGACTCAGCCTGAGCCTCCTCCTGAGCCTGTCAAAGAGAACGAGATGGAGAAGAAGGTGGCGTCACGCGTACGGTGCTTGCCAAGGAGGTTGAGGTTCAGTCCCGAGCGGAGCGCATCGCGCAGGGCGACGTCGAGGTGCGGCTGGCTGCAGTCGTGCGCCATCGCGAAGCGCTTCGAGGAGCTGAACGCCAGCGCCGCAAGGCCGTGCAGGTGCTCGAGGAGAAGCAGCAGCTGCTGCGGGCGGCTCTGATGGCGAAGGATGGCTTCGTGGAGGCCGCCTTCCGTTGTTAGCTACAGTCGGGGCGTTGACCTAAGGAACCCTAAATAAGGAACGGGCCCCCTTTCTCCCATAAATTGAACTTCGATTTCCCATGGAAAACCTCAGGAAAACAGAAGGCAAACTGTAGAACAATCACGGAACACCGAGCCCCTCCTCAACGAAAAAGGTTCCTTCTGCAGGGCCCCGGCTGTACGTGCTGACGAGGATCGCGTTCGTTCTGAGGCTGCCCGCGCTCTGTACGATGCGCGGGCGGCTGCTGCTGCAGCGGTGGGCCGCGGGGTGGTTCCCGAGGCTGCTGCTGCAGGCGCTCCGCCAAATGCTCCTCGCGGCGGTGGTCGGGCGGCTGCTGCGGCGCCTGCGGGCGGCGGCGGGGGCGCTCCCCATGCGGCTGCCCCCGCCGCCTTCGGCGCCCCAGGCGACGCTGGCCGTGGCGGCGGGGGTGTCGGTGGCCATCTGCCCGCTGCTGCTGCTGGCGATGCTCCTGCTGGTGCTCTTCACCCTCCTGATTTGGCTTCGCTGGACGAGGGAGGGCTTGAGCGCTGGTGTGTTGAGCAAACCAATGGTCGGAGTACTGGCAGATGCTACGGCGCAGGTGCATCAATGTCAAGGAACCACGACGCGGACTCGGAGATCGCTGCTTCTGGGCACGGTAGCAATCATCGCGATGAGCTTGAGGGTCCCAGGAAGCGCGCAAGAGAAGGTGCTCTCGAGGCCGAACAACAATAGCGCATGGAGCGCCTCTTGGTCAAGCAGGCCGATTGCAAAGCAGCGAAGCGGCCGCGTGCCGTTCGAGAAGATGCGGCATTCGGTTTCGGGCGCGTGTTACTGCAGGTGCTACCCAGAGGTGCGGATGCAGCAAGCGTCGGAGACTCTGGCGCTGCAGCCGCGGCGCTGGCCGCTGCGGCAGGGGCGCCCGCCGACGCGGGGGCGGCGGCCGTTCCCCCGCGGCGCCCGCGGCGGCGGCGGCAGCTTCTGGGCAATCTTTTGAACAAGCATGCTGGTGGCCACGGCGCGGCCACCAGTGTCGATCTTTTGTTGTGCTATACAACATCGTGGAATGAGGTTGCCGCTTCCTTCGCGGCCAGCGTTCGCTCCAGTTGCGACGGCTTCTTCGTTGCCGAGCATCGCCTCGACTGCGAGTGGGTGGAGTTAGCGAAGAGGAGAGTGCACCGACTGAAATGGCGGCCCCGCTTCATTCCTGCTACCCGCTCCCCCGGGGGTGGGGAACTCGTGGTGGAGCGGGCGCAGTTGTTTCCCGTGGCCCTGGGACACGCGCATAAATGCGCACAAATATAAAAGGCTTCCCCATATTTTCCAATATTTAATAGGGAACCGACGATTACACGTCGGTCGGAAGAAGTAGGTCAAAACATGAAGTGGGAAGGCGGATTAAGTTGATTAGGTCCAGGCCCCCCAGGGAATAACAAACCACAGCAAAAGCGTGTCGATTTTTGAAGTAGGAAGGCGCTTGAAGTAGATTGGGGTCTGGGAGCCCAAAAATACCTACCTTCAACGACAGGCGCATAAATACACTCAAATAAGCAGATCCCCCATATTTTCCAATATTTTCGGGGGAACCGACGATTCATTGTGTCTGTGTGTTTCTGTCCCTTTCCTGCACGTTCACTTCGGCACCGCCTGATCGCTGGGCTTCGCCCTCTCCCGGCCGCGTGAGGCCCCGCCGTCTTCCGCCCTTTCTCTGCTAATGAAAGCTGTGCGCGTCCCGCTTAGCTTTCAGCGGAAGAGGTTTGCTCTCGCCCTGCAGATCAAAAAAGTGTGTTTCTTTCCCTCCTGAGTTTTTCCAGCGTTTTCTCTCCGCGGCGTGGCCCGTGGCGGACACTCGGCTCTCTGGCAGCCGCGGGCTGCTCTCTCTGGGAGCTGGAAGCCACAGGGGCAGCGACTTGCCGTCGCTCGGACGTCCATTCCCCGTGCATTGTTCGGTTTCGCGCGTGTTTTTGTTTGCTCGATGGTCCAGGATGGTTCTCGCCGAAGAAAAAATGCACACGTCCGAGCGATGCCAAGGCGATTGCCGCAGGAACATTGAGAGGCCTCCCTGATGGCGTCCGGGTGGATGGGGTCGAAGGGCACGGGTCATGCAGAGGTCTCCTAGATTTAGGTCAGGCATGTCCCCCTACAGGGAGATTTTGGGCTCAAGCAATATCCGGAAATTGCAAAACAAAAGATCAAAAGATCGTTCCCCACCTTATTTTAAACTATTTCAGAATATTCCTCCTGTAGAGGGACAGGCCCACCTTAATCGTAGATGGGGTCCGAGCAGATGGGGTCGGAGGATCTCGCTGCATCGCCGATACATCGGCGATGCATCGCCGGTGCATCGGCCATGCACTGGCGACGTCGGCGATACATCTGCGACGTCGGCGTGGAGAAAATTGGGCCCCACATCGAGCCGCATCGCCGATGCATCGCCGATGCATCGGCGATGCGGCGCGATCCTCCGACCCCTTCAACTCCGACCCCATCTGGGAGGCCTAGAGTGGTGTATCTGGTGTCGGGCGTTGGCAGAGCTGGGTTTAGTGGGGCCTGGTTTAGTGATCTATACCCGGGACGCCCCCGCCGTCCCATTCCCCTAACCGTAATTAACCCGACAAGCACTAGCTGGGGCAGACCTGGTTTAGTGATTCCAATCCATAATTGGGGCTTCGGGGCCCAATCACTCACCGGCTCCCCTTAACCGGGGTCCTGGCTATACCCGATGGTGTTGGGCCTGGGTGTCTGTGGAATTAAATCAATCGGTTGCGAAAAATCTCTGCGTTCTTGGGCGCGTTGTCGGTGCCGTGGTTGTTTTTGGGGGATTTCGACGCTTCTGCTTGTGATCTGGACTTGTCCGGTTTCCCTCGGCTCGCTCGTGGACGCGTCTGGGCCCCTTCGTTGGTCGAGTTCACATGTAGTCAGGGCCGCGGTTCGTTGATCGACTGCGTTGCGGCCTCTGGCGATCTTGCCGGCTATGTGCGCGCGGCCAAGTGCGCGCCCTCGCCTTTCAAGACTCGCGCTTGCTTGCAGGTCTCTATTGATCACAAGGCGGTGGAGCAAATGCTTCGGCGACGAGTGAAACCTATGCCTTGCCCAGAATGCCCTGGTCTCAGTTTACCTTGGGAGGAGATTTTGGCTCGCATTGAGGATCCTGGGTTGGTGGCGCACCCCTTTCTACTATGATACCCCGCGTTCGTGGCCACCTGTCTGAGAGTGTCAGTCGTGGACAAACCTCCCTTTAGCAAAATTCCCCTTAGTGAAAACGGCCTGGGACCGAAACCGACGGACCTGGACCCGCAAGAATGACGGCCGCGACGCCCTCTCGCGAACCGAAAACGGCCAATTCCTTAATCGACGTGTCAGGGTAGGAGGTCTGTCCACCCCCGAGAGTGTGTCTATGGACAATTTCGCTAGGGTGGAGTCGAGCAACGGAGATGATGTTCCCGCCGCGCGCCTGTGCCGTGCCGACGGAGTCGAGGGAGTGTGCGTACAGTCGGGGCGTTGACCTAAGGAACCCTAAATAAGGAACGAGGCCCCTTTTCTCGAGAAGTTAAACTTCGAGTTCCTGTCGAGAACATAAGGACAACCCAAGGCAAGCTGTGAAACACTTAAGGAACGCGGAGCCCCTCCCCAACGAAAAGGGTTCCTTCTCCAGGGCCCCGACTGTAGTGTGCGTGGTGGATTTCCCCACTTTCGGCGGTCTAGGATTGGCAGGAGAGGATCTGGTGGCCAAATGTTTCAGCTGCCTGCAGTGTGTTTTGGGGCTCGCGCTTCAAGCCCGGTGGGCATGATCTGAATGCGCTGTCTGATTCCGTCGCTCGCGCGGTCGGTCAGGCCGGGCACGCTGCCCGCGCTGCGTCTAAGGCCAGCATGAAGCAGTGGCTACTCACAGCGTCGCCTCGTGGCGCTAAGCGGGCGCATGCTTGGCTTAGGTATGATCGGGGATCGGAGCCCGAACATCTTGTCACACCTACTGAGGCGAAGCAACTCCCGGAGGAGATGACGCAGCATCGCCGGGATTCCTGGAGCCAGTTTTGGAGAGCCCCCCCTGATCAGAGGGAAGCGTTGTCGGGTGTCTTGGATGTTCTCAGACCGATGGCGATGGCGGCGGCGGGGTCGTTGGACCCTATGACCCCTGGGGAGGTGTCCAGAACGGTGCGGCTGTTCAAGGTTGATACTGCGGTGGGCATTGATTGTTGGGCCCCCCGTCTGTTGGCGCCTTTGCCTGGCTCTGCTGCGGGGGTCCACGCTGATCTCCTCAATCAGTTGAAGCGCTCTATGATGTGGCCCGCCCAGACTATGATGGCCATCGTTGCCCTGCTTCCTAAGGCCGCGGTCGCGGAGCGTCCTGTTTGCACGCGTCCTTTCCTGCATCGCCTGTGCTGTCGGGCGCGAGGCCGTGGCGTTGATGAGTGGCCTCGGGCGCGCGATGACTGCTGGGACACTGCGATCCGAGGACCCCCGGCGTCGCAAGCGGCTCCCCTGCGTGAGATAGGCCATGACGTGGCCAATTATCTTGGGGAGCTGTCGGTCGGTCTGCATTGGGATTGGAGCAAGTTTATGTTGACGCGGTTGATCCTCTTCGCCTTGCAGGGTTCGCCTTGCAAATGGCCTACCCAATTCATCTTTGGCATCTGGAGATTCTGATGCACGAGGCGCCGCGTGTCCTGGAGGTCAACGGCTTCGTGTCCGATGTTACCCCTACGGGGCGTGGGATGCTTCCTGGATGTGTGCAGTCCATGCCGTGGCTCAAGATTTATCTGGATGATTTGATAGATGTTGCGCGTGCCCAGCGCCGCCCTGTGCCCACATCTGCACACGCGGACGACATCGCCCAGACCCAGCAAGGCGCTTGGTCAGAGATTGTCTCGAGCATAGTTCCAGCTGCAGTGCATCTCTGTCATCAGTTGAGCAGACAGGGACTGCCATCTCTAGCAAGAATACCTTTGTTTGCTCTGATAAGGACTTGCGAGGTCATCTTGCCGCCCCCTTGTCGCGCTGCTCGCCCACCTATCAAGGTGTCTGATGGAGTGCATGATTTGGGGGTCATGACCGCCGCAGGCAGGAGTCGTTGTGTTTCGAAGTTGCGCCAGAGGCGTGCTCTGACCAGGAGAAAGGCCCTGCGGGTCCGTTGTCTTACTCGCCTGGTGGGGGGAGCCCGTTAGCTTGACAGGCCCGCGGCGTTGGCGGTTGGGTCGTGGGGCCGTGAGGTTTTGGGGCTCTCCCCCGCTCATGTGCAGTCTATGCGCGCCCGAACGGCTACTTGTTCTGGGTAGTGGAACTCAGTGGTCTGCGCGACTGCCGCGTTGAGTTCGGTTGGCCCTGCTCAGGATGACCCCCATTTTAGGCTTCGACATGAGCAGTTGAACTCGCTCGCCTCGACTTGGAATCGACTACCCCACAAACAGAGAGATCGCGTAGCACAAGGGTGGAAGAATATTGCTGACAAGTTTGCTTGCGCGCAGTATCACTGGCAAGTCGCGCGAGGTCCGATCGCGGCCACGCTGGCGGTGCTTCTCGACTTGAGTTGGGATCCTATCTCTCCGGGGTGCTGGCGTATCGGTACAAAAGTGCTCCGCGTGACGGGTGGAGATGCCCCTTGCCAGCTCTGGCCCCGCCTGATTTTTACCTGCCAGGCTATGCCGTGGGAGGCTACGGCGGGGCAGTGCATGGGGATGGGAGTGGGCGGGGGAGTTGACTTGACAATGGCGCATCGGTATCTTAGGAGCTTGGAGAAGCAAGGGGAGGCGGAGTCGGCAGGCACTGTTCGGAGCATCGCTGCAAGCGCTTCTTGGACCGAAGCTAGGCTGCCCGATGCGGGACACCTCTCGCATGCCGCTGGAGTATGTCCACGCTGCGGGGCCTCAGCTGAGACTCCGCTCCGTCGCTTTGGGGAGCGTGTCGCCAACCAGTCTTTGCTCGATGTGATCGTGCATCGCACTAGTTCGCTCGTTGATCGGGTTCGTGCTGAACCAAGCGCTCTTGTTTTTGGCTTCGTGGCCTCCCGCCTTTGGCGGATTCCTGTGGGCATCTGCCGCCGCCTGATTCTCGCGTTCGGGAGTGGGGCCGCTCGGTGGGAGGAGTGAAGATCGATGGCGGCGTTTGGGGCATGGATGGACCAGGGGGGAGGTGCACTAAGGACTGGCGGCTCCGCCGCTGCGGTTTGGCGTGCGCCCACCCAGGCTCCTCTGGCCTTTTCGCCGCCATTGTTGTGGGCACGCTGCCCAGCGAGAAGCAGTCCTCCCCGAGGGCGGAGCTCTATGCCTTGATTAGGTTGGCTAGTTGTACGACTGGCCACTGCAGAGTGTACTGTGATTTCTTGAGGGTGGCCAAAGGAGTGCGTCGACCGTTGCTGGCGAAGTCTCGGTCGTCTATGTTGGGCTTGTGGTCCAAGAATCAGAAGGTTATGTTGTATCGGGGGGGGTCTATCCAAGTGCTTTGGACTAAATCACGTCCCATCCAGGCCCAACGCCAAAACATGTTTTTGGTTGATGTGGAAGTTTATTTGAACCAAGCTGCGGGTTTCTTCGCCGATGTAGCTGCTGATCGTGCCCAAGTTCCCGAGGAGTTGGTGGATCGGACCCGCCGGGCTGATAAACTTGCGTCTGATGGTTTGTCTCGTTTGTTGGCCGTCCAGCGGGAGATCCTCTTCACGGGGGCAAGGGACCGTGTCGAGCGCGCTCCTAGGAGGCATAGAGGTCAGCAGGCTAGCGATGTGGAGCGAGTCTGCAGATTGCGCCAGATTGTGGGCGCGAGCCCCAGTTGCGGAACGCTAGCATCAAGTGTTTCAGTTGCTTCGGAGGCTTCCCATTGCGAGGGCAGCTGGCGGATGTCTGGCCTGACCCTTGCAAGCCTGGCTGTGCGATGCGGCAGAAGATCCCGAGCGTGCCCCCGAAAGCCCCTACGAGCGGGATGGAGGACCCTGTCCCAGACGACCTCGCAGCTGTTCCTGTCGGTGGGGCGGCTCTGGATCACCCCATGGCCGAGTCTTGTGATCCCTCCAATCAGCTTGCAGTGCTGAGAGGTGCTCTTTTCTGTGAGGTTCGCGGTGGATTTTGCACAGTCAATCCTCCTTCGGTCCCTTTCCAGGCTCTGTGGCAAGCCTACTTCGTCAGGCCGCGAGGTGTTGTCGCGGCTCTCCAGAAGGCTGCCCCCGAAGTCGGGCACTTGTTTCCCTGACATGTGATTTGTGTTTTGAGCGGCCTCCCCAAAGGAGGATGCCGCTTTAGGCAGAATTGAAATTAGACCTATTGTCTCCTCATCCTTCTCCTCCTCTTCCTCCTCCACCTCCGCCTCCGCCTCATGAGGGGGAGATCGACAAGCCGAAGCGCCCTCGGAAAAGGATGGCATCCGAAAAGATGGGCACCGAGATCAATGACGAACGAGCAACACACACACACACACACCCGTACAATCGAACCTAGCACAAAACATCCCTCAAGATTGCGAGACCCTCAGCCGGCCAAAACGCACAGAACATCCAAGGGCACCCTCCCTAGGGTGCGCAAGAGCATCCAACAACCACGAAGAACCTTAGGGTACCC
Organism: Prorocentrum cordatum; assembly: GCA_963575745.1. Lineage (NCBI taxonomy): Eukaryota > Dinophyceae > Prorocentrales > Prorocentraceae > Prorocentrum > Prorocentrum cordatum. Next base: position 610,374 of record CAUYUJ010017015.1, on the reverse strand, counting down.
TCCCCGAGCCGACCTCGATCTTATACCTCTGTCCGATTGTACCCATGGGGGGGTCGGATAGAGCTATGAGCGCGTGTTGTCGGATGGGGGTGCCCCCACTCGAACGGAAGCGCCCGCCGGGGGTCCGACCACCCGTACCCATATCCATAGCCTTAGTGTGTCTTGGAAACGCCCTTTGCAGCTGTTGTGTCTTGTGAGCCAACAGCGCGCACCTGGGAACGATTAAACAACGGACCCTGGAAACTATCAAAAAACGTTTCCGCGCGATCACTTGGAAACTATTTTAAAACGAGTCGAAGCATACTGGAACCGGTAAAGAAACGGCCCCCTGGAAACTATAAAAAACGGGTTGGTGAACAAGCGACACAAGATGATAATGCCGATGATAATGAATACGAAGCGGGCGGCGCAGCGGGCATCAGCAGCAGCGAGCAGTAGCAGAAGGCAGTAGCAACAGGCGGTAGCAACACCAGACAGCACAGGAGGAAGGTGGCGGCTGCAGCTGGTAGGAGGTGCAACAGAGAAGCTGTTTGGAGAGAGTGTCGAACTCTTATCGCGCGTTACCTGTCAATCGCTGTCCGACCCATCGGAATGGAAGGATGGAAACGCGTTGAAAACGTTTAGGAAACGTATTGCAAACAATCTCAACCAAGCAACTTCGACCCTTGAGCCAGGGGAAGCGGAAACATTGAGGATGTCGCCGCCGCCACTGAGGCCGCCATTACGACGCCGCCGCTATGACACCGACGATGTCTCCGGCTCTGACGCGCACGGGATCGGACAGCGATTGACAGGCAACTCACGATAAGAGCCCACAGAAGCCTTTTGGAGTGAGCGTGTCGAGCTCTTATCGTGCGTCGCCTGTCAAGACCGGATACAACACAGCACGTTGCGCGGCGGACCTGAAAACGATGACAAAACGAAGTTGGAAACCATACAACAAATTATCCCTTGGATTGGCGTTGGAAACGATCAAGCAACGCATCGCCGCGGAGGCATGGAAACGACAAAAAACGGGAGCCAGAAACGTGTTTTTGAATGGACGCTGGAAGCTATAAAAAAAACCGTCCAGGGCGTTTCCAAGACACACTAAGTCCATAGCTGGTCCTCCTCCCAGCGACCCCCCTATGGGTATGGCTGTATGGGTGTGTGTTGTTCGTTCGTCAATCAAGTGATGAAGGTCAGAGGGACAGGGACGCTTCAACCTGGTAGCGGAGGCCCCCACAATCAAGGAATCACCCCGTCGCCTGATTGTCTGAATCAGATGATGCCCTGCTGGGCAAAGTGGGCGGAAGCTGGAACTGCCAAGTCGTCTCCGCATTCCGCCTGGCTTTCCGCAACACTTCTTTTCAGTCTGGCTTCAGGTCGGGAGTGTCCCCCTACAGGCGGATTTTGAACGAAAACTAAAACAACTCAAAGAATACACCAAACATGGACATACGCAAAAAATACACCAACAATTCCCAAGCATACTCAAAACATCGTCCCCAGATTATTGTTTGATTGCTTTTGTATATTCCTCCTGTAGAGGGACAGGCCCGTCCTAAGTCTGGCTTTCCTGTGCACCTCAATTGCAACTTGCTGCCGCACCCGCGCGGCATAAGGCACGAGACGCGTCCGGCACCCGGCAAAATGCTGTACATGTGGTCCAAGGAGCCCACGCTGGACTTCTCTTGATGGGCCTGTTCTCTTCCACCACCACCATAAGTTGGAGGGGGAAGGAGGACGAAAAGGAGGACGGAGAGGAGAGGAGGAGGAGGAGGAGGAGGAGGAGGAGGAGGAGGAGGAGGAGGAGGAGGAGGAGGAGGAGGAGGAGGAGGAGGAGGAGGAGGAGGAGGAGGAGGAGGAGTCGAGCGTGCGAGGGGCGCGGGTCCCGACCTCTCGGCGCCGCGGCGCGGCGCCTCTCATGCTCTTGAGGAGGAGGAGGAGGAGGAGGAGGAGGAGGAGGAGGAGGAGGAGGAGGAGGCGGTGATTGCAACTTGCTGTCGCGATCGCGCGGTAAGGCACGAGGCGCGCCCGGCACCTGGAAGGTTGCTGTAGATGTGGTCCAGGGAGCCCACGCCGGACTTCTCCGACACATCCCTGGAGAGCTTTTGGTCCAACGCCACGATCTCCTCCGAAGTCGGATTGGCGTTGAAGTCCTCGGGCATGGGCGCTTGCGCGGCCGGCTATGTGCAACCGTGGCATCGGACAACCTGGGGGCGGTGCGCTTCAAGGTAACAACTTTTGGGGGTCTGGCGCTCCTGGCCCGAAATAGCCCTGCGGCTAATTTAGTTCTGGGATGCATGTGCTGCGGCGCCCCCCTCCCCCTTTCCCTTCTCCAAGGACGCGTTCCGAAACGAAATTCTCGAGAGGGTATCAAAAGGGCTCCTTTTTTCCTCCTTCTCCATGGATTTTCCTTACATCTAGCTCCTCCTTGTCGCACCCGACGCCGATCGAAGGGGCGGGCCGGGCGTTTCGCCTGAGACTTCCTCCGGCTTCTGATCCTGAGGCTTGAGACTTGCACCACTTTCACGAATGGAGGGCGGCCCGCTTTCAAAAGGTGGCTCTCGCCTCTTCGCCACGCATATTCGTTTCAAACATTCGCAACAGCTCCACGTATGGAGGAAAGGTCCGCTTGGAAAATATGGCTCTCGCCATGTCGCCGACCATTCGTCGTAGACTTTGCAGCAATTTTAGGGATTCTCATGGTTAACGTCCCAGAGATGGTGTTTCGGCACGATGTCGGAATGTCACGGCCCAACAGTCACGTTGATCCGTGGCGTTGAAGTCCCAGGACTGGCTTTCTGGCACGGTTCAGGATCGCAGGGACGCAGCAGTAACGGTGATTCGCGGCGCTGAAGTTTCAAGAACGGGCTTCCGGCACAATTCTGGTTTTTCAACAAGTTGCTTTCCAACGGGGTATCCGGGTCAATACAAATGAATAGGTGTAGGAGCCTATGAATAGGGAACTTGGAAGGAGGGTTTACTGCAATATCGTTGATGAAGCTTGGGTTTACATTGGTCCGCGTCCTTCCCCTCACTCTCTTCCTCCTCTTTCTTTTTCTCAAATGTTCCCCCACGGATTTCCACCGCCGCTGGGAGAACCCATGTGCCAATAGCATGGCCAAAGTTTGGCCCAACGTTGGGCCACATATGGCGACATCGACATTTTCAGAAAAACAGGGGCCGCCGATGATTCGCCGTATGCGTCGTCGATACAGTCTGCCCCTTCTGCCCTCTCTGCTCTTCGTGCTTTTCTCTTCTCTCCACCGTCTACTCCGAGAACTTGGGGATCCGGCCACCCACTGGCATCGGGGGGAAACTCGAACCAAGATCTGGAGCCAGAAACCCCCCCAACCCCCTGCATCAAACACCCCGGGAGCTTGCCCACCTACTGAGAACGGCTGGCCAACAGAATGCGGCGTCCCCGAGGATGATCACGGCGTCGCCCTGCTGGGCGTTGGTCTTCACCAGCTGCAGCATCTCGTAGGCCACGGACTTGCCGCCGCAGATCCCTCCCGTATCAACAGGGATCGGACCTTCGCGCGCGGGTTCGCTCCACTGCCTGCTGCCCCTGCTGCCGCAGGGCACAGGTATATACATAGGACCTGCGCGCAAGATACTTATCCTCCTCCTCCTCCTCCTCCTCCTCCTGCTCCTCCGTCGACTCATTCCTCTCCTCTTCCTCCTCCTCCTCCTTCGGTGGCTCCTTCGCTTGATCCTCCTCCTCCTCCTCTTCTTCCTCATCCTCCTCGTCGACCCCCTCCTGCTCTTTCGCTTCCTTCTCCTTCGCCTCTCCGACTTCTCAATCCCTCTCCCTCATGGATAGCTACTTCTTGTCGCACTCCCAGACGTGTCGGTAGGGCGGGCCTGGCGTTGTGCCTGAGTCGTTATCATCCCCTCTGATCCTGAAGCTTGAAATGTGCAACAATTCAACTTGTTGAACATCACATATTTTTAAATGTGGCTCTCGCCTCAGCGCCGCGCACATTCGTCTTACACGCTTGCAGCAGTCACGCGAATGGATGACCTTCTTCAAAATATGGCGCTCGCCGTAGCGCCGCCCACACTCGTCTCAAACAGCTGTAGCAATTACGTGCACGGACGGAGCACAAGTCGCCTTCGAAAGGTGGCTCTGGTCTCCACGCTGCGCTGCGCACATTCGTCTTCAACGTTGGCAGCACTTCTACGGGTAAATCGGGTCGGGCGAAGGGGGGGGTATAGCAAAGAGGGGGGGTTGAGAATCAGCTCACGTAGCTGATTTTCCCGGCGCCTCCCGGCGCCGGGAGGCGCCCATGTACCGAGGAATGGAATGGGCCCCTCGGTGAGGCCGAAACCAGCTGCATGCAGCAAACTTCGTAACCCCTCCTTTCCCAATCCCCCCCTTTCGTCCGGCCCGAGTAAAGGGCGGGCCCTTAACCCGCTGACGTGGTGCCCGGAGTGTGCGGGCGAGTGGCAGCATGTCGAGACCGAGCCAGCCGTGCCACCCGGACCCTCGGCCCCGCTCGGAAGAGAAGCCGAGAGGCTGTGGTCGAAACCTGGCGCCAGCCTCAGGTCGGGGGTGTCCCCCCACTGGGGGATCTTGGGCGAAACATGAGACATACTCAAAACCTACCCCCAAATGGGCAGAAATAGTCAAAACATTGTCCCCAGCCTATTGATTTACTATTGTTGACTGTTCCTCCTGTAGAGGGACACGTCCGACTTAACGCTAGCCTACCATAACGCAGAAGGTGCAGATACAGGCGCTACAGAGCGTCGACGTGGCAGGAGCTACCGGCACGCCATGCTGAGCACGGGACTCCGTCCAGGCAACTGGGAGGAAGGCGGAGGGGGAGTAGGATTAGGTCGGGCCTGTCCCCCTACATGGGGATTTTGGATGAAAAATTACAAATAAATGCCCAAACATGGCCAACAGATATTCAACGAATCGTCCCCATAATATTTTTTGAGTATTTCTGAATATTCCCCCTGTAGAAGGACAAGCCCGACTTGAGAGTAGGAGAGAGGGGGGGGGGGGGGGACGGGGGCGCAGGAGGGAGAGCGGGAGGAGGAGAAGGAAGGTGCCGGAGGGATCCAAAGGGGGTTTTGAGGGAGGTTTTCTTTTCTAGGAGGGGTCCCCCATTGGCTTCGCACCCCCTGTCTTGACGAGGTTCCGAGGCCCCTGGGGGGCTCTCTGGAAAACCCTCCAGGCCAACAAAAACCCTTTGGAACCCTCTGGAGGAGGGGATGGGGGAGTCAAATATAAAGGGAAATTAGGACACACAAATAAATACACACAAATAAAAATAGTCCCCATATTTTCCTATAGTTTCTGGGTTTTTGTCTTCCCCCCCAATTCCCATATTTTCCCATATTTTCCTGGGAATCGAAGATTAATTGTGTCTGTGTGTTTTTTTCCCTCCTGAAAATAACGGAACTAAATTTGTTTGGCATCAACTGCAATGCTTCAACGTCAACGCCACGGGACTGCCTCGACCGTGAGGCCCGGCAGCTTCGGGTGCAGACCCTTGCAGGCCGCGCTGAACGTGCAAATCTGGCTCCTCGCTGGCGCCTCGCACTCCGCAGCTGAGCCTCGAACGTGGACCGTCCGCGGTGGAAATAAAGGGGGACTGGAAAGAAGGCTGAACAAAAACCAAAAAAAACATGTAAACCAGGAACAACAGAAGCAACAAGAACAAACAAACCACAAGAAGAGTGCGGGGGTGGCGCGGGCCACGACCTGCCTCGACTCGGCCGCCGGTGGTGGGCACTGGCCCTCCAAAACTCCTTCCGCTCCTGGCCTCGCCATCGCTCGGACGCCCATTCCCCGTGTTTTTTTGTCGGTTCCGTGCGTGCTTTTGTTCGCCAAATGGTCCAGGATGTTCCTCGAAGGCCCTCGCCGAAGGAAAAATGCACACGTCCGGATCCCCTCCGGATCCCGCCCAGACCCCCCAGGGGCGTCAAGATGCTTTCTTTTGGCCCCACTAGAAACCTATCAGTCTTCGCTGATAGATAAAAAAAACCCAACAAGAAGAATGCGGGCGTGGCGCGGGCCATGACCTGCCTCGACTCGGCCGCCGGTGGTGGGCACTGGCCCTCCAGAGCTCCTTCCGCTCCTGGCCTCGCCACCGCTCGGACGTCCATTCCCTGTGTTTTTGTTCGGTCTCGTGCGTGGCTTTCGCGCCGAATGGTCTAGGATGTTCCTCGAAGGCCCTCGCCGAACGAAAAATGCACACGTCCGAGCGATGCCAAGTGGCGGCCCGGCTCCTCCCCCTCCCCCTCCCCCTCCCCCTCCCCCTCCCCCTCCCCCTCCCCTCCCCTCCCCCTCCCCCTCCCCCCCCCCTCCCCCCTCCCCCTCCCCCTCCCCTCCCCCTCCCCTCCCCCTCCCATTCCGCTCCTGGCGGCCCGGCTCCTCCCCCTCCCCCCCCTGGGGTGCCGTGGGAGACTCTGCGCTCGGGTGCGTCCCGCGCGCCGTGTGCGACCACCACGGCCGCGTCAGCCACGCAAGCGCCCACGCCGGAAGGGCAGCCGCAGCAGTCCGAGGCGGGCACCCACTCCAACAGCAGTGGCCGATCTGAGCAAATCGAGGGAGGAGGGAGGAGGAACTCGTCCTCCTCGTCCTGCTCCTCCTCCTCCTCCTCCTCCTCCTCTCTCCTCCTCCTCCTCCTCTCCTCCTTCTCCGTCCTCCTTTTCCACCTCCTCCTCCTCCTCCTCCTCCTCCTCCTCTCTCCTCTCCTCCTCCTCCCTCCTCCTCCTCCTCCTCCTCCACCTCCTCCTCCTCCTCCTCCTCCTCCTCCTCCTCCTCTTCCTCCTCCTCTACGCCAACTCCACTCAACATCGAACTAGGGACTCGCATTGGATGGGAAAATGCTTCGGCTCAGGGCACATCGGCACGGAGTGGGAATCGAATCGGATCGGCTGTGCCAAGATGCCCACAAGCTCCGTGCAAACATTCGGCCGCATTGACCGTCGGGACCACGGAATCGGATCGGGCCCGCCGAAATCGAGATCGAACGGGATCGGTCGAATCGAAATAGACCACGGCATATTCAGGCCTGGAGCCGAAGGCAGCGCTACACCACTGCTGCAGGTGAGCTCCCCGCTCAGGCGCGCGTGCCATCTCGACTGCGGAAAAATCGCTCGACAGTGCGGCCAGCCCTACGATAAGCGCAGTGGCACGCTCGCGACAATGCGAGGCCGATCGGGAGGAGAAGGAGGAGGATAAGGATGAGGCGGAGAAAACATTGGCTTTTTATGCTTGAGTTGTTGTCTACCTGCCTTCCTCTTTTCAGACACCGGCAGTGGCAGGCTCAGCTTTACCCAAGTCACTTTACATGACCTACGTGAACTCATCTTTCGCAATTCACTGGGCCAACTTCATGACGCGACGGCTCATCCAGGCCTATGCTGGTGCAACGCGCGTGGAGGGCAAACGAGGAACAATGAGGGATGGATCGAACCGTGACTCGCTCAACTTTGGGGATTGGTGCGATTCGAGACCGTGGTGGTTGACGAAGAAGATCACCTTGCCCGCCTGCTTGTGCTGGACGCGCATGAACTGCACCGCACGTTTCCTTCCCTCTCCTGGCTGGATATACACGCCAGCATGCCTCCCGTCCGACCGGGCATCGAAGGGCAAACCGAACGAAGACTACGAACTCGCATTGTTTTGCCTGGTCAGGCGTGAGAATGCATATGCCGAAACGGGTCCATGGGGGAGCCTAATGGAAGTGAAACGTCAATATCGGCGGTGGACAAACCTCCCTTTCGTAAACCTCCCCTTAGTGAAAACGGCCTGGGACCGAACTCGACGGACCTGGACCCACAAGGATGACGGCCGCGACGCCCCCTCGGGAGCCGAAAACGGCCCATTCCTGAATCGGCGTGTGGCAGGGTAGGATGCCCATCCGCCTCCGACGATAGCACCGAAAGCGGGGAATGGGAAGAAGGACACATGCTGGAACAGCTGCCTGGGCCCACAGAGGAGGAGCTGCTGGCCGGGGAGACCTCGTCCTGGGCCACACTGGCGCTCGGATGCGTCGTGCCCTCCCGGGACGGGCCGGCGGGCCGGAGTATAGACCGGGCCGGAGGACTGCACGGCGTCGCCGAGGCATCGGGGAAGTCGGGAGGGAGGAGGTCGGGCACCGGGTGACACCCGAGCCCCACTGCGCCCTCCTTTCCTCTGCGTCCTCTTCCTCCCTGTTTCTCGCTCGTACCCCCTGGCTCAGCTTCTCCCTCCTCGCTCCCCATTTCTGCCTGCGCACAGAATAGACTGGGGTCCTCTTGAGGGTTCCAGGTCCGCCTTGGCACCCATCGGCGGATGGACAAAAATCAGCGCAGTGGGAAGGGATGCGTGGGAGGGGTAGGATTAAGTCGGGCGTGTCCCCCTACAGAGGGGTTTCGATGAAAAATAGTAAACGATCAATACACATGTGTATATATATATATGTATCATATATATATATATATATATATATATATATTTATATATAGACATGATCAAATACTTAAATTCGCCGGCCCAACGGGCCAGGGCGTGCTAAGATCTCCGGTAACTGGTTAACAGTATTAACAGTATTTCTAGTTCGCGCGCGCGGGGCGGCCCCTGGGGGTCCCCCGGCGAAAAGTACCCCGACCAACGCCCGGTCGCCGCCCGGTCGCCGCCCGACCGCCGCCCGACCGCCGCCCGACCAAGTCTACTCAGAGATGGTTTTCCTTCTGGGTGCGGCCTCTCAGGCTCCCCAGAGCGCGCTCAGAGTGCCCCAAGAGGCCCCCAAGACTGCCCAAGAGGCCCCCGAGACGCCCAAAGAGCGCTCGAAGACGCCGAAGATGACCCCAAGACGGCCCAAAAGGCCCCCAAGACAGCCCAAGAGGCCTCCAAGACGCCCCAAGAGCCTTCCAAGAGGCCTCCGAAGAGAGCCCCAAGAGGCCAAAATCGTTGATTTTCATTGGTTTTTTCGATGTTTTTTGTGTTCTGGCTTTTTCGGCTTCCGGACGCTCCAAGACGGCCCAAGAGGCCCCCAAGACCGCTCCAAGACGGCCCACGAAGCTCCCAAGACGGCGCCGAAACGACCCAAGAGAGCCCTCAAGACGGCCCAAGTGCCGCCCAAGACGGACCAAGAGGCCCCAAGACGGGCCCAAGAGGGACTCAGGAGGGATACCGAGAACTCAAAAATGGAGCCCTCCGTCCCAGAAGGCGCCCAGGAGGTCCCAAAGAGGCCCCAAGAGGCCTCCAAGAGGCCCCAAGATGTCGCCAAGAGGCCCCAGGAGACTCCCAGGAGGCCCAAAAGAAGCCCCAGAAGGCTTCAAACATGTCTCCCAGGCGCCCCCGAACGGCCTCTCAACAGACCCCAAGAGGCCCCCCAAAGAAGCATCTTGACGACGACTCTATTTCGCCCCATCGAGAGACGACCCCCAGGGAACTGCTTCACCATCAAAACTCCCCACGCAACGCGTCCGAACGACACCCGCCCCCAAGAGCGCAACATGGGCAACGAACACACAGACAAAAACCAGCGATGCCATATCACGGGCCGGCGGAATGAGCGAAGCGATTCAATAAAGAAAAATAGAACATGTTCAAAACAGCTCCCAAATGATCAATACACATACATATATAATATAATAATAATACTAAGACTATTTTTAAACAATTTTTAATATCCCCCTGTAGAGGGACAGGCCCGACTTATCCTCTTTCCTCACTCCCTCCCTCCCTCCCGCCCCCCTCGTTCCCTCTCCGTCCCTGGTCCCCTGGGCCGCCCATCCCGAACTGCTTGTCCGCGGCCACGTACGCGTGCCCCATCGACAGCATGTTCCAGACGTCCTGCGCTCTTTAGAGGCGAAGGTCTGAATCTGGCCCATACATATAGTATGCATCTCTCTATAATTTGTTAGCCAGCGTCCTGAAGCTGAAGCAGGCGGGTTTCTGAAGCGTGTGTTTTGCATGAATCGCGAGGATGTCTCGAGCGATAGCGCGATTCCCAAATAAATCGCCAGGACATCCACAGCGAGAGCGTCATTCCTGATCGTCGAGGGCACGGCGTTTGAATCAATTGTGAGGAAGCCCTACGCGAGAGCGCGATTCCAGTATACATTGTGGGAACTCCCGCGCGAGATCGCGATTTGGGAATAAAGTGTGAGAAAATATTAAGCGGGAGCCGCTGTTGTTGTAAACCGGGGGCCAGGGGCCAGTTTGGTGACACCTCACTCTCCCTGCAAAAAACGGATGCGAGCCCCAGGAGAAGCACTTTAATTGAAGCATGCAGTGGTTACCGCGTATGGGGGGGTCAACAATAATTGTTCTCCAGAAGCGAAGCCTTAACAACAACAGCAACAACACAATCAACAACAGCAACAGCAGCAACCACAGCAACAGCAGCAACAACAGCAACACCAGCAACAACAGCAACAACAATACCAACAGCAACACCAACAACAGCAGCAGCAGCAACAACACTAACAGCAACAATAACACTACCAATGACACTCACAGCAACACTCCGCAGCGCGCAATCCCTCTTCGGCCGCACACCGCGGACAGCGAGCGGCCGCTCGACCGCCTCGCTCCGACGTTTGGCACTTCGGGGAGCTGCGCTGCGGACAGTGCCGCTGCTGCTGCGGCGCCGTGCGCTCCCCGTGGCCAGGGCGGTGGTGTTGGCGATGGCAAAAAGAGAAAAAGGTACCCACACCTCTACCCTCCCCTTGCTTTCCCCCTGTTGGGCCTCCTGCGTGGCCCTCGTCGCCACCGCTGGATTCGCCTCGGAATCCTGGTCAGAACGCAACCCGGGAGAGGTCCGGGGAGTAGCGGCATCGGTGCCTTTTGGTTTCCCCAAGGGTGCCCTGGGTTTCTTTTAAGTCGAGCCTGTCCCTCTACAGGAGGAGAATTCAAAAATAGTCAACAAAATAGTCTGGGGACGATGTTCTGTGTATTTTTCTAAACAGTTGTTGCATCTGTTACGACTATTCTAAATTTTTTCCTCGGCAATTCCCCTGTAGGGGGACAGACCCGACTTAACGATGGTGTTGGCGATGGCAGCGGCGATAATGGCGGCAACGATGGTGATGAAGATGGTTGAAGGGGCGTCAGGACACACAAATAAATACACACAAATAAAAGGATTCCCCATATTTTCGTATATTTTCTGGGTTTCTGTCTTCCCCCCCACTCCCCATATTTTCCCATATTTTCCTGGGGGTCGACGACGTCCTTGGGGTCCTTATTTTGTCGGGGACGTCCTTGGGTTTTTTGGAAGCCTCTCTACGCTCAGAAATCACGCTCTCGTTTGGAAAATGTCCTCACGATGTATTTGGGAATCGCGCTGTCGCTCTAGAGGTCCTCGCGATTCATGCAGGACGTACGATTGAGGAACCCGCCTGCTCGACCCGGCCGCCTGGGCCCGCCTTCCCGACCCGCCGATTAGGGTCTACCCGCCCGATCTGCCGGGCTGGTTCTGCCAAGCGCTTTCTGCTCCTAGCCCCCACCTGCTACTCTCTCTCGTACTACATCATCCTCCCTCCCCCTTGTCCCTTCCTTCTTTCCGTCCTCGCTTCCCCTGCCTTAGAGGCTGCAAGAAATACACGTTGCAGGTAAGAAACAGATACCCCAAATGGGACACGATCGAAGACGAAGAGGGCGGGTACCGAGGGTTTGGGATATAGGTGAAATTACGCGCTCGCGAACAAGCGAAATCAAGACACAACAATGGTCATTTTCCGCTCGTGCCTCGAATCTCCCGGCTGGCCTGGCCTGGGTTCGATAGCTGGCTCCCCGCATCGGAGACCTACTTTCTCCTCCAAGCTCCTACTCCGCCCAGCGCCTGCCCCTTCTGCTGCAACCGCTCTCCCGAGGTGCCCCGCGACTGGACGGCTTCCCCCGGGGCCGCAGGCGTCCCGAGGAGGGGAGGGCGAGGAGGAGGAGGAGAAGGAGGAGGAGGAGGACGAGGAGGAGGAGGAGGAGGAGGAGGAGGAGGACGAGGAGGAGGTGGAGGAGGAGGAGGACGGGTCGCCCAGGCCCTTCGGAGAAGCGCTCCACCCCGGACCTGCTGCCCCGGCCTGCACGCTCGGCGGTGGACAAACCTCCCTTTCGTAAACCTCCCCTGAAAAGAGGAAAACGGCCTGGGACTGAAACCGACGGCCCTGGGCCCGCCAAAAAGGACGGCCGCGACGCCCTCTCGCGAACCGAGAACGGCCAATTCCTCAGTCGACGTGTCATGGCTTGGGCGTGGCTTGATGGGGGGGTCATCAATGGGGGGGTCAGAAACGGTCCCCTTTCGTGCCCCTTTCGGGCCCCTCTGGACCCCCGGGGGGCTCGTTTAGGTACCGTTTGGGTACCTTTTCGGACCACCCTCACCAACCCCCCATTTATGACCCCCCCATTACGCAACGCCCAAATGGCAGGAGGCCTGTCCACCTCCGGCACGCCGCCGCTCCCCCGGGCGCGGTGCCCCTGCGGCGCAGCCCTGCCCCCGCCCCCGGGCAGCGCGCTATAGCCGGGCCCGCCGAGGCCACGCCGCGAGCCCGGGGCCGGCCACGGAGCGGCTCCCCCGCCCGGTGTGCGGGGGGTGGCGGGCACCTGGCTCCTCCTCCTTCTCCTCCTCCTCCTCCTCCTCCCCCTCCTCCTCCTCCTCCTCCTCCTCCTCCTCCTCCTCCTCCCTCCTCCTTCTCCTGCTCCTCCTCCTCCTCCTCCTCCCCTCCTCCTCCTCCCTCTGCAGGGGGATGCTCGATGAAAAATCAAGACTGCCCCCCAAAATGCTCCAGGCATGCCCAACAATAATCAGGCAGTGGCCCCCGGACTGTGTTTGGACGATTTCTGGCTTTCAAGTCGGGCGTGTCCCCTCTGCAGGGGGATTCTTAACGGGCGAAGAACGGTGTAAAACAAGTGGCACGCGTGCCCTGGCTCTTGCACCAAGGAGCTGCTAGAGACAGGAGGCGTTCGCCTCCTTCATCCAGGAGTTTACTATGGTGGCCGTGGGGGGGAGGACGAACGACGAACGAACGAACGACGACCACGAACGAACATAAAGAGGTTCGAGCTCTAGAGCACAGCTGTGCAAGAGAATAAACTTTTCCGCTGTCGGGGGCGCCTGTCCCAGGGCGGCTGGAAAATTTATACTCTTAAGGTGGCACCGTAGGGGTATAAACTTTCAAGCCGCCCAAGTGCAGGTGTCCCCGACGGCGAAACAGTATATTTTATACCGTTCTTCGCTCGCTGAGATTTTCGATGCAAAATCAAGAATGCCCCAAAAATACTCCAAGCATGCCCAACAATAATCAAACCATGGTCCCCAGACTGTTTTTGGACTATTCCTGCGTATTCCTCCTGTCAGAAGGACAGGCCCGACTTAAACCTGGCTCCGCATGGCTCCGAAGCCCGGGTCGGCCGCAAGGAATCGGAGAGGATTGTCCCAGAGGAAAAACAAAACACACCGCAAACATAAACTTGCGGCGCTCCGCGCCGATTTCTTGGATCCGCGCTGGACCCCCCTCCCTGGCGCGCGGAACGCGCCAGGGGCGGTGCCGGAGGCGACGCCGGGGGGCCCAGGCGCGGATCCAAGAAATCCGCGCGGAGCGCCAAACTCTATACACCGACGCCTTTGTCTGGCCTCACACTGAATCTCGCACAGGAAAGCGGATCCTGGTGTACACGGGATCCTGGTGTATACATTATTCGTTCCTTCCCTGGGAAAACGGGGGCAGAAGTATACACCACACCACCCCGACGTCGTCCCCGACCCCCCAAAAGTCCTGGGATTGAAAAGCTGCCCGCCTCTGGTAATGCATGTGCCATCTGAGCTTTTTGTACCAGATGTGTTCGGCGGCTCTGGCCACCTCTGCTCCCTCGATGCCTCACTCGCACCTTCCTCACAGCACCGGGGCCACCGAGCTCCGTGAGCGTAGCGTCAGGTCGGACATACAGTGAAACATAGTCAGGACATTGCCTAAAAGGAGCAAAGATAAGAGTCAAGCCATAATCAAAGCATAATCTAGAATAGTCAAAACATAGTCTAAAATGAGCCAAGATCATCCAACAGTCGTCCTTTACCATTTTTGAAGATTCCCCCTGTAGGGGGGGGGACACGCCCGACACCAGCGTAGCGGAAGCCTCCACAGAGGGCAGCCTGGGGCGACGGGCCCGCGCCGCCCTCTCGGCTCTACGAGCAGAGTCCTGGGAACCCCCGCTTCTGCCAGCGCCCCCACCACAGGGGGAAAACAAACCTACCTCGCTTTTGACCACCCTCGCTTCCAAGAGATACCAAGCGATGCCAAACTACGGCCTGTACTGGTCAGGCCGCTTGACGAGGAGGCGCGTGGTATGACTTGGTGTTTCTTGGAAGCGAAAGCGGGGTAGATAATTCACGCTCTGACACCAGGCCCCAGGGAAGCGCGGCGCGCAGAAAAGCAGGCGGGACCTTCGTGGGCCCTGGCAGCGACAGGGCAATTTTTTATACCGGTTCCGTTTTGCCGTTTTTGTTGCCGGTTCCGACGCCGTTATGTTGCCGGTTCCGTCGCCGTTTTTGTTACGGGTTCCCGCTCCGGTTCCAATCCTGGAGCCAATTTTGTTGCAGTTTCCGGTCGCCGTTTTTTGCCGCCTCCAGTTTCAAGGGATATTTTTTCGGAAACTGTGAAAAAGAACGGCCCTGCCGCTTCCGGGGCCCACTAAGGGCGGGACTAGGCGGATGGGATCAGCCAGCACCGACTGGGGAACTCGGACTGGACCGTGCAGCGCATCGGGCCGCATCGGCGCGCAGCCCAGATCGAGCACGGCCGGCCCCAGCGGGATGCGCAACAGCGACACGCGAGCATCGGGCCAGTGGGGGGACGTTAGGGTCAGGTCGGGCATGTCCCCCTGCATGTCCCCCTGGGGAAAACATAAAACATACCCCAAAATGCTCAAACACATTCAACACATTGTAAAACAAATCGTCCCCAGACTATTTTGTGACTATTTTTGAATACTCCTCCTGTAGAGGGGCACGCCCGACGTAACGTAAGGGGGTTGGACGACCTCGGGCATCGAGCTGGAATCGTCCTCGAAACGTCGCCGATCTTACAGATCGGCGGTGAGGCCCCCGATGGGGGGGAGGAGGAGGAGGAGAAGGGGGAGGGGGAGGGGGAGGGGGAGGGGGAGGAGGAGGAGGAGGAGGAGGAGGAGGAGGAGGAGGAGGAGGAGGAGGAGGAGGAGGAGGAGGAGGGAGGAGGAGGAGGAGGAGGAGGAGGAGGAGGAGGAGGGGGGGGAGGGGGAGGGGGAGGGCGAGGGGGTCGCCTCTCCGGGCACGTTGGGAAGCCGTCTCGGAGGCCTGCCTCTCTCTCAAGAGTAAGGAACAAACATCTGGACGCCCGAAACGGGTACGGTCGGGGCGTTGACCTAAGGAACCCTAACTAAGGAACGAGGCCCCTTTTTTTCCATAGGTCAACCTTCGATTTCCTGCCGAAAACATAAGGAAAGCCTGAGGCAAGCTGTGAAACACTTCAGGAACGCGGAGCCCCTCCCCAACGAAAAGGGTTCCTTGTTCAGGGCCCCGGCTGTAGGGAAAGAATGGGCACAATGCCCAACAACAAATGTTGTCCCGAACCAATGGCGGCCGCTGTTGGGCAGGCGGCCTTCCGTCTCCAGCGGACACGGCCGCGGCGGCGCGGACCAGCGAGCCCGGCTCAAAATGAACAGGAACTGCTTCTGGGCATTGTGCCCATTCTTTGACGAACCGACAACAAACACCCATACCCATAGGGGGCTCGGAGAGGGCTATGGGTGCGTGTTGTCGGATGGGGGTCCCCCGCTCGAACGGGAGCTTCCCCAGGGTCAGACAACCCGCATCCATACCCATAGCCAGTCCTCCTCGCAAGGACCCCCCTATGGGTATGGGTGTGCGTTGTTCGTTCGTCAATTCTTTCCGCACCCGGCATGAACAGGAAACCTCGGAGGTCCGCGCGGGGACTTCCCGGATCGGCGCTGGACGGCCGCTGCCTGGCGCGCGGAGCGCGCCAGGGCGGGGCGGCGCAGGAGGCGTCCCCCGGGGAGGCTCCTGCGCCGCTCCGAGAGAAACCCGCGCGATGCTCACAGTGTTGATGCTGAAAGGTGTACAGTCGGGGCGTTGACCTACTGTAAGGAACCCTAAATAGGGCACGAGGCCCCCTTCTTCCATAAGTTAACCTCCGATCTCCCATACAAACCCCTAAGGGGAGCCCGAGGCAAACTGCAAAACAGTCAGGGAACACCGAGCCCCTCCCCAACGAAAAGCGTTCCTTCTTCAGGGCCCCGACTGGAGGGGTCATTCCCAGAAGGCCGCCCAACCTGCTCCGCCCCCCGACCCAGGGCCCCCCCCACCCACCCATTGTCTGACGCGAGCGCCGTCCTTCCATTCTCCGCCCCCCGGATCCCCCCCTCCCCAGACCTCCTCGCGGCGCTCCGGGGCACAAGCGCTAAGACGGAGGGCTCTGCTGGCACTCCTCGGCTCCCCAGGCCCCTTTTCGAGGCCCTGGGACCGCCAAAAACGGTTCGGGATGATCAATCGGTCCCAAGTCGGGGATCTTCTGACCCGGGTCAATCCAGACCCGGGTCAATCAAGCCTTGCAGAATCCTACAATATCCTGCACCCAAGACCGGGTCAATACGAAAAATCCGGCAACATCCTGCAAGATCCTGCACCCCAATCCGGGTCAATGCGACCCAGGCCCTGCAGGATCCTGCAAGATCCGGCGTTCTGGCTGACCCCCGTGTACATTAACCCCCATCTCTTGAGCCCCGGCCAGGGAAGGGGTCCAGACAACTGGAGAACGACTTGGTGAAGAAATCGCGACGGTGGAGGCTTAGGAACAGCGGTCGGTACGGGCGGTGGGGCGCGGGGCATCGCCTTGCGGTAGGCCATGCAGATGGCCCGGTCCCTGAAGATCTCGTAGCTCTCCGCCGACAAGCCAGACCTCCACTCGCGTTCGCCCTCCCCGCCTGCGTTTGACAGCTCGTGTTCTCCCCTGACAAGGGCGTTCCGTGCACGCACCTGGAAGCCACCAGTCCACTTCAGCCTTTTGCAACATTCTTTTTCCTCCTTCGAGTAAGGGATCGACTGCAGAATTGGTTCAGCCCAAAATCGAAGTGTCCTTCGAACCTTCGGAAAGGAACCTGAAATGTCCGTAACTTCACGAACATCCGACGCTTCTCTCCGTGGATTCGACGAGAAACAAAGTTTCGGGAAGGAGGTCGAGCGAGCCCAAAAGGGACTCGGAGGAAGGAGACGGAAGAGGAGGAGGAGGAGGAGGGGGAGGAGGAGGAGGAGGAGACCAGCGTAGGAGAGGTTCGTCCCGCCAGCCTATCGCCGCGGCTGGCGGCCATTGCCGCGCCCAAGCCGCAACGTGGGCGCGTCCGCCGAGGACGCAGGCTGCGTGAGGGGGAGAGAGTCGGGAGAGACAGCAGCAGCAGCACCAGGGAGGCTCACCCGAGGACGAGGAGAGCGAGGAGGGTGAGGACTGCGGCCAAGAGACTCCGTCATGGTGGGGACCATGGGGGCACTGCAAGCCCCAGAGGAGTCGAACACAAAGTGAGAGCGATCAGTGATCGAGGAGGTGGCGGTGGATGACGCACAAGAGAGATGACAAGGCGAAGGACACGAAACGCACAGAGGAGCAGGGCGGTCACGGTCAGAAGAGAGCTGCGATGCCGACGAGCTCGACAGGGTGGAAATCGAGATCGAAGGGCTCCGTCTCTGGGTCTGGGAAGGAAATTCCTGCTCATGAGACTAAACGTCCTCAGGGTCGGTAGCAATCTCGGTAGGGGGCGTCGACGGCGAGGAAACAGCAGGAGTGAGGCCACCAGCAGACATCGGCGGATGTGGCGACGTAGATCGGCTTGATGAGACAGAGACAGGTGGGGTCAGCCTCGGCGAGCGACTCGAAGATGAGCTCGTAGAGGAAGCTGAGGAAGACGAGGGTGAGGGACACGTACGACGCGGGCGAAGTCGCACTCGATCACGGGCCGAGATCCCAGCTGGCCGCGCCAATGCAGCCGAGCGCACCCCAGCCAAAGCACAGGAGAAGGCGGACTCAGCCGAAAGCGGCCAGCCCTCCACGCACTTGGCCGCGTTGTAGGCCGCGTACGCGACCGCGAGGAAGTGAAAGGCGGGTAGATTGGGCTCCAGCAGCCCCCATCGATGAAGCACGGGAAGAGGTAGAGGGCGCGCCAAGGCACGACGTAGAGCGTTGTGGAAGGGGCGGCATCGGGCGTAGTGTCGAAGGGCGTCGGGGCAGCCAGGACACCCGAAGGCACAGCGGCGCTTGCCAAGGGGGTGCAGGATGCGGTACGACGTCATCCAACCATCAGCCCAGGTACGGAGCGCAGCCCAGGCCCAGGAACAGGGGCAGGAGGCCAGCGTGCTCGCGATTGAGTCCCACGGAAAGGAGGCGACCAGAGAGGCGTGCCGTGGGAGCAGCTTGGCGAGGCGCGCCTGGAGCAGGGGCACCAGCGGCGAGATGGCAGGGCCAAGAGCACGTAGAGCAGCATGAGCAGAACGTTGAGGGCGAGGGCGATGAGCCGCTGCGTCGGCCAACGCGGCACGCGCCGCGACCGCGGCCACTGACGGCCAGTCAGGAGACCAGCACGGTGACGGCGAGCCAGTGCGGGTACCAGCAGCCGCCCGCTGGAGGATCTCCACGAACGCCTCCGAGCGCCAGAAGTGCGGGTAGCATCTGCCAGAGCCAACCATCTCCAGAGTGCACCAGTCAGGATGAGCAGTCACATGATGTCGAAGCCGATTGTGGATGTCGTTGAACTGCGGGAACGTATGAAGGGCTGCGCGGGCAAGCGCCGCACATCCCATAAAGGCCCAGCGGGTGATGCGAGGACCTCCCCAGGCGTGAAGTAGAGACCAGCACGAAAGCGGGAACGTGCCCAGGGCTACCCGGAAGACCTGCGCCAAGGTCATGAGTTCCAGGCGAAGGACGGCAAGAGGCATGTGGCAGAACTGGGCGACATACGATAATGTCGGAACCGCACGTGTGCAGTAGAGTATGGCCGATAGACTGGGCGGGGTTGTCCCACGGCCGATAGCTTGAGCCCGATGCTGTACCTTGGCCAATGGAGCACGCCACTGTCGTTCAACGGTCACTGAGGGACCAAGCCAGAGCCCAAGATATTGAAGTTCCTCCACGACGCCAAAGGAGGCCCACTCAGGGACCCATACTCGAAGTTGTTCGGCCACAGCAGCAGCCAGCTCCTCAGAGAAGACGCCCGAGAGGGGGACCAGGAGGCACTTGGAGAGCTTCAGGGAGAGGTTAGCGAACGTTTCAGCCAAGACCATCACCCGATGCACAGGGACGAGGTCCGCCACAGACCGAGTCGCACCGCCGATGTCGTCAGCGCAGGCCCGAACTATCCCGCGACCAGAGGGCTCCAGGGAGAGCACTAGGTCCTTGAGGAAGGCAGAGGTAGCGAGGGCGAAGAGAGAGCCCGAGAGCGCACAGCCCTGAATAATCCCACTGCGAATCCAGAATATCGGCACAAAGTCCCCATTCACCGAGGCCGCGCCCTGGATGGCCGAGTAGAGAAACGAGACGAAAGCCAAGAAGGACTCGGGAAGCCCCAGTACCTGAAGAACAAACGCCATAAACTCCTGGTTGAGTGAGGGGAACGCCTGGCCGAAATCGAGCGAGAAGAGAAGCGGGATGTCGGACGATCCAGGAGGGCCCACCGAAAGCTCGCGAGCGTGCGCATCCAGCTCCAGAATGTTGGCTCCGAAGTTGCGACCACCGACGAACCCTCGTTGGCAGGGCGGGACGATATGATGGATGAGAGGTTGGAGAGCACGATTCATGACGGATGACAGCAACTTGACGTCTGTGTTTCGTAAACCAAGGACGCGAACCTTGTCGGGCGAACGAGTGCACTCCCCATCACGCAACTCAGCGTCTGTGACGAGCTTCGGGAGAAAGGCCTGGATAGTGATAGAGGAGCAATCAAAGAGAGCTTGACCATCACCAATCCAACCGAGGGCATCCATCAACACATGAAGACCAAACGGCAGCGCTTCCCACGAGGCGTAAGGTAGGCCGTCTATGCCAGGGGCGGAGTCCTGGGCCGCGTGGAGGGCCCGCCGAAGCTGTGCCAAATTCGGGGGCGGGAGATCGATGGTGTTCACGGGGCCGAGCCAGGAGGGGATATAAGCCCGAGCCGCATCGGTGTCCCAAGACTTCCGCGAGAAGACGGGTTTCCAGTAGGACGCCAAGGCCTCCACGCGCTCGACAGGGTCAGAAACCAGACAATCATCCGATACTCGTATCGACGACAACGCCAAAGAGCGGGAGAATGGTGACCAGAGCCTCGCCTTCCTCTCCAACGCACGCAACTGAAGACGGGTGGCGCGAACAGAGGGTTGGCGAGAGAGTTGAGATTCAAGAGCACGCCGACGCACCTCAGCAGCTTGCCGTTGGATGGATGAGGCCCATTCCGAAAAAGACGGGGGGTGGATGAGTGCAACCTCCGAGAAACGGACGGTGATGTGATCTCGGACGCGAGGGTGAGATTCCAGCATCCGAAGGGCCAACTTGACATCCTGCCTCCAGACCACGCGCGAGATCATTCGCGCCACTTGCAACAAAGTGTCGAGACTGTCGGGATTGTCAATAAAGAGCGAGTCGCGCACCTCTGACGCGGCAAGACGCATGAGATGTTTGTAATGCTCTAGCTTGAAAGGTGGCGACATGCTGTCCCATGAGGTAGAGGCCACCAACCCGCGTAGTCGTCGAACGAAGCGAGGATCGCGACAGAGGCGGCGTGGGATAGGGCGAGCAGTAGGCTGACGAGCAGAGCGGGAAGCAAGAGAGACGATGACCGCAGTGTGATCAGAGATTTTCGCATCCGAGAGCGCCGCCGCCGACCCCATCGTGGCGGAGGTGAGATTCATCTGGCGCACCTGCCAGCCCTGCAAGGAGAGAAAGACGCGGTCTAGGATGCTGGCCTTGCCCGCTGCCCGCTCGAAGTGGGTCGGCTCGCTGCCCTGGGCCTCCAGCATGTCGTCGAGGATGGGCCTCCAGGCAGGTGCGGCTGCGTGGTGCCGACGGCCACCGCGACGAGAAGCCGCAACTGGTGCCGGCAGAGACATGGCGGACTCCTCAGAGATGTTGAAGTCCCCATTCAGAATCACCAGGACACGCTGTGGCTCGGCACGAGCCTCCGCGAGAGCAGCACGAACAGCGTCACGAACTCTTGTGATGGCAGTGGTCCCCAGCTCGTGGTTGTGGACATTGAAGAGGTAGACGCAGGCGCGGGTCGCGCGCAGGGCAACCATCAGCACACGTCCAGGGATCAGAGGATGGGACTCCACACGCACGGGATCCTCAGGTAGACGCTCGAGAGGAGGGATCAGGACTGCGACGCCACCACGCGCACGGTCAGCAGGTTCGGACCCACAGAAGCTCGAAAGAACGGTGGACCGCGGGCACACCCGATGCACGAAGTGTTCCAGCTGGAGGGCGTCGTGGTGCACCTCCTGCAAAGAGACGATGGACTTGTCGAGGCCGAGCTTGGAGAGGTAGTTAAGCTTGATGGCTGCTTTGGCCCCAGCAGCCTGAAGAAGGGCCCTGCAGTTCCAAGTAACCACTCGCAAGGCAGTGGCCGAACCCGAGGAACAGGACCGCGAAGACGAAAAGAGGGACAGCGCGTCAAAGACACCACACGGGCTCGTCCGCCGAGGCCGTGAGGAAAGAAGTGAGCTGCATGGCGCGGGCCTTGGCGATGTCGTGGCGCTCCAGCTTGGCGACGTCCCAGCGCAGGGTAGGAGGAGCATCCCCAGCCCCCACCTCGACCTTGAGAATCTTGTCCCATCCGATGGAGAGGAACCCGCGGTCCCGATCTGCGAAGAAGCGCAGCGACGAGAACTCGGTGGTGAAGGCGGCGCGGCACTTCCTGAGGACGTACTCCATCTTGACCTGCTTCGGCGACTTGTCGGGGCCCATGTGGACGCGCGTGCGCTCGGACAAGCCGGGGAGGTCGGCGAAGAAGGCTTTCCACCCGTTCTCATCCTTGAGGGCTGAGAGGGCGCGCAGGACCTTTCTTGATGCTGGTTGCACCATCCCCTTGAAGTGAACCGCGAAGCGTTTGCACGGGAGGGTGCCCTTGGAGACGATCTCGTACTCGCTGGAGTCGAAACCCGTCTCCGAGAGGAAGTTCTGAAGGCAGGCGGACATCGCCTCGAGAGAAATGGCACGCTGGGCCACCGCGATGAGGAGGGTGGAGTCGGCGTCTCTGTCAAAGCCTGTGGGGATCTGTGGAGGAGCCTGAGGGCGTTGTTCAGCGACAGCAAGATGGCGGCGCAGCTCAACCAATTCAGCACGAAGAGCTGAGAGCTGGTCGTCGTGATCACCCAGCCGCCGTTCACATGCGTCGATCTGCTTCTTGTGGTCGTCGGTCTGCGACTGGAGCCTGCGAGACAGGGCATCAACCTGGGGACGAACCACGTTCTGAACCTGTTGGTCGATCGCCGCGGACTGACCAGAGACTTGCTCCCGAAGTTTGTCGATGGACCCCAGCAGCACCGAATGGTTCTCAGCAGCGGTGGCCCTGATGGACTCGGAGACGGTTGAAGTGAGAGCAGCTCGCATGGAATCGAACTCGTCGCGGCACAGCTGGCGAAGGTAGTCGTCGGACGACCAGGCGTCGTTCCCGTCAGCCGCCTCTGCAGCAGAATGATCATGAGCAGCACGTTTGCGAGGAGGTGGCACAGCGCCTTTGCCGCCTTTCCCACGGCCAGCACCCAGCTCCTGCGATGGGAAGGTCGCCGCGAGATCGAACTGCTCGACCAGCGACGCGGGGACCTCATCACCGTGGGCGTCATCGGCCATGCCGAGAATGCGAGGAGCGACGGGTGACTGCGGTGTGGGGGCCCAACTCCCACGGAAGAGGCGCAAGCAAAAGACTGCCAGGCACAGGGGCCTTGCTCGCCGCGGGCCAGCGGTATCCGTGGATGCCAATGCGGGCTCGGCCCGCAGCAGCATGGGACTTGAGCCAAAATGGCTACGGAGGAGGAGGAGGAGGAGGAGGGGGACGAGGAGAAGGAGGAGGAGGAGGAGGAGGAGGAGGAGGAGGAGGAGGAGGAGGAGAAGGACGACGACCACGACGGCGATTGTCCGATTTGCTGGCTCTGCTGCTCCTCTGTCTGCTAACACCTCGCCTGCCGCTGCTGCGGCTCCTCCGCCCTGGCCGCCCGCCTGTCTCCTCCCACGCCCAGGGGGCGAGCCTCTCCAGCAAGAAGTCCTCCTCCTCGCACTCCTGACGACCGGACAGCGCTCAGAAGAGGGGCACGAAAAGGGGCGGGAGGACGAGGACGAGAGTGGCAATGGGCCCCCTGCGCATCGGTGGAGCTGCCCTCCCTCCCCCTTGCTCGGGCACTGCTCATCGGGGGGATCCTTTCCCTCCTCCCTTCTCCCTCTTCCTGCTCCCCGTATCAATGTTTGCTCAGGATAATTATTTCCGAAGGGAAACGACCCGATACCCCGGATCTGGGGCCAGATTCCATACCTCCCCGAAGTCTGCCCTTTGAGAGGGCAGTATCAATAGCACCATGGCGCCCGCAGAAGGCGGCGAGGGGGGGGGGACGAAATCCCCTGGTCGTCACCCCGCTCTCACGAAGAGGGGATCGACTACAGAGTGCAGTTCCCCCAGAAATGCTACCTTGGTCGAATCTGCTGCCACAGGAGCGCAGAAGGCCCATACATCTACGATCTACGAACATCCGACGTTCTTTCTTCCCCACAGAGTCGGCGGGAATCTCAATTCTGGGCCAAGTCAATTCTGTACAGCACGGGCTCGACCACAAGAACCCTTCCACAAGTAGGGAAACGAGCTCTATACACCGACGCTTTTTCCAACCCTGCGCTGAAATTCGCACATGAACGCGGATCGTGGTGTATACGGGATCCTGGTGTATACATGTTTCGCTGTTTCCCTTGGAAAACGGGGGAGAAGTATACACCACACCATCCCGACGTCGTCCCCGACCCTCAAAAAAGTCCTGGGATTGAAACAACACCGCCACTGGTAATGTAGATGTTCCAGTTTCCCAACAAGAAACCCAACCCCGAGACCCCAGGACGCCGATGGATTCTTGGCGTGGGAGCGCCACACTGTCCACAGCGAGACCCTCCACACCCAAGAAACCCAGGGTACACTTGGGAAAGCCAAAAGGATACAGTCGGGGCGTTGACACAAGGAACCCTAAATAAGGAACGAGGCCCCTTCTATCCACAAATTGAACTTCGACTCCCCTATGCAGAACCAAAGGGAGAATCCCGATGCAAACTGTGGAGCTAATCAAGGAACACGGAACCCCTCCCCAACGAAAAGGGTCCCTCCTTCAGCGCCCCGACTGTACCGACACCGCTACCACCCGGACCTCGCCCGGGCTGCGTTCTGACCAGGATCTCGAGGCGAAGACCCAGCGGTGGCGACGCGGGCCGCGCAGGAGGCCCCAAAAAAGGGGAGGCGAGGGGAGGGCGGAGGCATTGGGCACCTCCTCCTCCCCCGACGCCCTGGAGGCACGCAGGGCGCCTCTTGGCCAGGGTCTCCGCCGTGAGTCCGCTCCGCGGTCGCCTCGCCGCTCGACTCTGCCGCGCCCCCGGCCGCACGCGACTTGCTGGGGCGCGGCCGCGCGCACAAGGCCCGGCGAGGCGGCCGCGGCGGCCGCCGCCCTCCGCGGGCGCCGAGGAGCGGGGAGCGGAACGGCTCGGCATGGCGGGCACGGGTCATGCGGAGGCCTCCTAGATTTGGGTCGGGCATGTCCCCTTGCAGGGAGGTTTTGGGCTCAACGAAGATCCGACAATGGCAAACACAACTGCTCAAAACATAGTTTCCCAACTATTTTTTTAACTATTCTCGAATCTTTCCCCTGTAGAGGGACAGGCCCGCCTTGATCCTAGATGGGGACGGAGTAGACAGGGTCGGAGGATGGCGCCGCATCGACGATGCATGGCCAATGTATCGCCGATGCATCGGCGGTGCATCGGCCATGCACTGGCCACGTCGGCGGTGCATCGGCGACGTCGGCGTGGAGAAACTTGGGCCCCACATCGAGCCGCATCGCTGATGCATCGCCGATGCATCGGCGATGCGGCTCGATCCTCCGACCCCATCTACTCGGACCCCATCGAGGAGGCCTAGAACTCACCCCAGAATTGATTTTGTCGTCGAGCCAATGAGACTAATGATAAGGTAGTATGGTCCGTAGCTCTGCGGAGCATTCCACGTATGTTTCGCAGATTCGACGGGACATCCATTTTTGGGTAGATCGATTCTGCAGTCGATCCCCTACTCGAGTTCTCTTTGTTTGGTCCAGTGCAGGGCGTGTCTCACCTTAGGGGGCAACCGGCGGTGGAGGGGGCGGTGAAGAACGGTGCGCCTTTCGTGCACCTCCGGGGCCCCTTCCCGGGCCCCCTTAGGGCCCCTCCTGCAACCTTCGACTCCCTCCATAGGCCTCTATGTATGGGCCGTCGCATCGCACCGCGTCCTGCAACCCTCGATTTCCCCCTCCCCCCAAACCCCGCACGCCGCAGTTTTTCAAAACGTCCCTCGCACGTTTCGTGGCCCTATAGGGAGCTCCACCGAAGGCCCCAGTGGCGGTGCGCACATGCGCCCCCGCCAGACATGTCAGCGCACCCCTCACGCGCTTCGTGGCCCTGAAGGGGGAGCTCCACCGGATGCCCCTGTGGCGGCGCCCACATGCGCCCGCGCCACCAATTTCGGCACAGCCCTCACACGCTTCGTGGCCTCATATGGAGCTCCACCGAAAGCCGAAGGCCCCTTTTGCGGTGGCCGCGTTCGTCCGCGCCATCCATTTCGGCACGCTCCTCACACGTTTCGTGGCCCCGTCGGGAGCCCTCCTCAAAATCGATACAAAAACCAAGTCGGGAGTGCGCCCTGGCCAGACGAGGAGGGCGACGATCCGGAGGACGAGGACGACGAGGAGGAACAGGATGAAGGAAGATCCGAAGGAGGACGAGAGGAGGAAGAGGAGACTCGGCGTGTCGCCTGGACCCCTGCGGGGCACCTGGCGCGCGTCGCGGGGACTCCGCGTTGCGCTCTGCCCAGAGCCGCGGTCACCAGGGCGCGAGAGCACAGAGGGGGGGAACATCTGACAGCCCATCATCCCGCTCCGCTCCCCCCCCCCTTCCACCCCTGCCTGCACTGGTCCGCGCCTCGTTCTCACTGCGGCGCACTGCCTATGACAGCTACCCGGGGTTTGCCTGCCCCCCTCCTTCGTCTCATCTCCCTCGCGGTACTCGCAGCTGCAAATGGTTGGGTCTTTTTTGTTTCTTCTTTCCACGACCGAGCTCTCGCAGCACGAGCATCCTGCCGACTGCATCGAGACTCCTGGCAGGTCCCTCACGCCGAAGAGTGCAAGAGGCTCCTTGGCCAGACCAGCGAGCAAGAAATGCAGCGCTCCCTGGCACTGCTGCGTCGAGAGGCGAAGGCTACAATCAAAAAAGTGGCCTGTGCACCGTGGCTTGCTTCGCAAAGCTCTCCAGAGACGGCTCACACCGGCCCAGAGACAGCACCACGGCGAGCCACAGCACATCCTCATTGCGTGAGGGGGTTATGCTGGTTCGGAGCCCCTCCGAGCTCAAAGCAGGGTGGCAGAGGGCCACGTTGGAGCCCAAGTAGGGTCCAGGGTGTTGTGCGGGCGACGAGCACTTTCTTCGAGGTCACGCAACCTGGCCGTCCTGCTGGCTTACGCAGCAAGAGCATCCGCAAGGCTCCACCGACCCTCGTGGCAGGTCCCTCACGCCGCAAGAACCATAGCGCGATCAAGCACAGCGTTCCCCGGGACCAACAGCTGCAGCCAAGCATGCGGCCCGAGCGCCGAAATTCTGTGGCCATTTAAACCGAGGGACTCGCAGTAGGCACAGGCCAGATGGCCATCTAAAAAGCAAAAATGCAGGGCGCGACTCGGCCTCGTTTCGTATTTTTTCGTCACTGTAAAAGAGGCTACACGCAAGATGGCGGGCACGATCGCGAGAGTCGCTGCAGGCCGCTCCAAACTGTGTGAGGACCGAGTGCGCGTATCAACGCAGCATTAGGCTTCCTGCCGCGAACGAACATGAAGAAGAGTGCTCCTCACGGGCGGGTGTGGACCCGACCCGCTCTACCTGGTGTGATTACGCGGCAGCGTCAGTCAACAAAAAAACGCGCGGCTTGTCCGACCACTCGACCTGTTATGTCCTGCTCGCCGTTGCCTCCTTTCCTCTCCTCCGTTCCGCACCCTGTTGGCCCTTCATCTCTACAGAAGGTGAACCTACCCTTTCTCCAGAGCAAGCGCTCGGAAGGTACTAAGGCCCACGCGCACGAGAGAAAGCAGAACTCGGAAACTACTGGAGGTGAGCGCGCAGGCCCCACGGAGGCTTGTCACACTGCATCAACTTAAAGCGGCTGGCACCTGGAACCTTCGCGCGCGCACGCTTAGTTGAAGATGCTACAAGTCCTGGCTCATGCAGGACGCAGCCTAAATATGCGGGCACCGCGAGCGGTTGAGCAGGACCAGCTTTGCTCCCCAAAAACGAGAGCAAGGGTGCAGGGGTGTGGACGTGGGAATCCAAAGTTGCCTAAGGCGTGAAATGATTTCAACATACTGCCAATGTCCAAAGTGTCTAACTCGCAGAGAACCCTACGGGCACCTCAGACGACCCTCAGTTCATGAACAGCGTCCCTGTTTGCCGTTCTGAAAGCTCCAGACACCAGCCTCAATTGCTACATCGAGCTCCAGCTCCGAAGGTATCGACTAAGTGCTCGTGCGCGGCCGCGCGCGCTCTGGGCTCGCAACATGGCGGGACCTGGGCTGAAAGGCCCGGCTGCCGTTTCCTCCAGGATGGCACGCCACCGCCGGCTGCTGTGGCAAAACGGACATCAAGACGTCCTTACGGAGGTGCATGGTCTGATGGTCCGTGTCCCCGGCGTCCCCCAGGATGGCGCGGAGCTCGTCCGCCGGGACGAACAGCGCATCGAGCAGCAGGGCTGCCCACTCGTCGTTGTCGGCGATCGTCCTCGCCCTCTGGTCGCCCCGCGTCTCAAGCGCGGAGCTGCCCATCAATCCTCGCGGGTGCTTTTACCAGCCTCGAACTTATCCCTATCCCCAAGATTGACACGCCAAAAGGCGATGACAATCTGAGGGATGCGCCCTAAAAGGGTGAGGGAATCCCTGAGATTGGCATCGCGATGAGGAGATGCCCAGCATACAGTCGAGGCGTTGACCTAAGGAACCCTAAATAAGGAACCAGGCACTTTTTTTCCATAAGCTCAACCTCGATGTTCCATGGAAAACCTCAGGAAAACCCGAGGCAAACTTTGACACAATCAAGGAGCACTGGGCCCCTCCCCAACGAGAAGGGTTCCTTCTTCAGCGCCCCGACTGTAGGGATAGGGATCTGTTCCAGGCTGGCAGTGCTTGTCGAGGGCGTCGGGCTGCCGCTCCCCGCGCGGCGGCGGGCACGTGCGGCGGCGGCGGCGCGGAGGCCGCAGCGCGTGCGCCGCGGCGGCGTCGGAGTCAGGCCCGCCCATGGCCGCGCGGGGAGGCCTGGCGGCGCGCACGCTCGGCGCGGGGCGGGAGCGAGCCCAGCTGGAGCTAAACTGGCTGCGGAGCCAATGGCTGGGCTCTTGGTCCGGCGACTGATTTTGTTTCGCTTCTCGCGGGACGACCCACAAGGCTCCTCGATGGTCGTCGCCGAAAAAAAAACGCCCATGTCCGAGCGACGCCAAGCTCGAGGCGAATGCAAGCAACCCCCGCTCATGAGCAGCGCGACGGCAGAAGCAGGCAGCAGCGGCGGCACATCCTGCTGCTCTTCCTGCCCTTCGTCCGCGTCCTGGTCCTGGTCCTCTTTCGCCTGCTTCTGCTGCTGCTGCCGCTGCTGCTGCTCCTTCTTCTCCTGCTTCCTCCTCCTCCTCCTCCTCCTCCTCCTCCTCCTCGTATTGTTTTTCCCCCCACATGCATGGTGGGGTTCTGGTGTTCTTCCTTCCCGCGTCCCACCAGCGACGCTCCCATACACACCTCACCTCCATCATCACCTCATCCCCACAGACCCACGCACAGACACACACACACACAGAGCTTCTCGCTCGCGCCTCCTCCTCCTGCTCCTTCTCTTTCTCGTGCTCACTTTCAATAGCGCCGACCGCACATATACACAGCACACATACTGGGCACCCACAGCGAACAACACTAACATAACACGTACTGGGCACCCACATGATGCAACACTAACAACGCCACTGCACGCGTGGCGTGTTCACTGCATCATACACCCACGGCGCATGCGCCACATACTGGGCACACACATGAGACACACGTCCAGATACAGCCGCACCCGCATCATACACACGACACGCACACCACACAACACATACGCGCAATATCAGCAGGGCGTGGAGGGCGTGGCGTGGCAGGCGTGGCATTTCCCCGGCGCCACACGGGAGGCTCGCAAGGCGTGGCAGGCGTGGCATGTCCTCGACGCCACAAAGGGGGTGCGGTTGGGGCGGGGGCGCTCTGCCTTGCAGGCCCGCAGGGAATGGCAGGCGTGGCGTTTCCTCGACGCCACAGGTGGTGCGGTGGGGGTGGGGGCGCTATGTGTTGCAGGCTCGCAGGGCGTGGCAGGGGTGGCATTTCCTTGTCGCCACAAGGGGTGCGCTTGGGGTAGGGGCGCTATGCGCTGCAGGCTCGGCAGGCGTGGCATGTCCTCGACGCCACAAATGGGTGCGTTCGGGGTGGGGGCGTTGTGCACTGCGGGCTCGCAGGGCGTGGCATGCGTGGCATTTCCTCGGCGCCGAAGGGGGCGTGCTGGGGGTGGGGGCGCTTTTCGTTGCAGGCTCGCAGGGCGTGGCATTTCCTCGACGCCACAAGAAAGTGTGCTGGGGGTGGGGGCGCGACGCGTTGCAGGCTCGCCGGGCGTGGCAGGCGTGGTCTGTCCCCGATGCCACAGGGGGTGCGGTTGGGGTGGGATGGCTGTGTACTGCAGGCTCGCAGGGGGTGGTATGCGTGGTCTTTCCTCGACGCCACAGGTGGTGCGTTGGGGTTGTGGGCGCGATGCGTTGCAGGCTCGCAGGGCGTGGCAGGCGTGGCATTTCCTCGACGCCACAGGGGGTGTGCTGGGACTGGGGGCGCCATGCGTTGCAGGCAGGCTCGCAGGGGGGAGTATGCGTGCTTTTTTCCCCAACGCCACAAGAGGTGCGCTGGGGGTGGGGGCGCGATGCGCTGCAGGCTCGCAGGGCGCGGCAGGCATGGCAATTTTTTTGCGCCACAAAAGGGGTGTGCTGGGGCTGGGAGCGCTATGCGCTGCAGGCTCGTAGGGGACACGAATTGGGCAATTGAGGCCACGCTCCGGGCTTTCTGTCGAACTGTCCTGGCGCATGTGACACAGCGTGGCAAGCGTGGCACTTTCCAACTCCACTCTGCAGCCCCAGGAGCTCTCGACCTCGTCGCGGGTGCCTGGTTCGTGCTCCCAAGGCGCGCTGGCGCGACACTTCCATGACCCTTGAGAGCTGCGCATGGGGCGGGGGGTGCGCGGGCGAGAACTCGCGTCTGATCCAGAGCCGTAAACATCTTGGTTCGAGCCGGCTCGGCGCGCCTGCGCTCTCACGCAGGCGCGCCAGTAATCCCATTTCAGTGCAGGAATCGCCCCGCCTGCTTGCTGCAACCATCACAACATCGCCGTGGACGCGCTGCCGCCTCCGTGTCTGGCGATGAAAGCTGCAATGGTTCAGATGGGCGGCGAGGCAATAATGGAGACCTCGCGCAAATGCGCCAACGGAGTGGTGCAATCCGCTTTGAATGCGTACCGCCGCCAGCTTAATAATTGGTGGCCCGATGCGCTTTACGCGAAGTACTCCGAGATGAATGGCGACGGCAAGAGGCAGTGCCTGGTGGCGTACCTGCGGAACCCTGCGTCGGGCGGATTCCCCCAGGAGGCTCTTTTAGATCAGACGGAAGAGAATGGGAAGACGACGGCGGCCCGCCAGCGAGGGCTCGACGAGCGCGCGAGGCCGGCAGCGCGGCAGCTGACACAGAGGTCCCTTCCCTTCCGCAGCGCATGCCGCGCCTGTGAAGGCTACACCGACGAAGGCCACGCCAACGAAGGCCCCGCCCGTGCAGACGTGCACTCCGCAGCGGCCGCAGGCTGCAGGTCCGCTCCGCGAGCACCCCCCGCACTCAGCGTCCTCCTGGGCCCGCGGGGGCGGACGACCGTTGGTTGCGAGGACCTTGGTCACGGAGCCTTCGGCACTCGGTCGCGGTGACCCGTTTGTGCGCCCTGGCGGATCAGCAAACTGTCGGATGGTACAAAAAAACTCGCTTGCAGAGAAACGAGCGGATTATCCACAGCACCGACCGTCCAAAAGAGGTGCCGATTCCAACCTGGGGTCCACGCCCCGCAGGGTTTCCAGAGTGCGGCTGGCGTGGTTGGCATTCTACGAACGATGACTGGACGGCGTTACAGACCGCCGCCCGGCGACCTTTCCGGCCGGGTTCGGCATCGTGTCCCCGCTTGCCGTCGCAACCTAGATGATGCCTGGTACGCTGGCCCCGGAGGCTTTCTGTCGAAGTGGCCAGCTTGCCAGGCGTAGCCGTTGCTGGGGCGCCGAACAGACGCGGACCGGCGGCCCCGGGGACTTTCCGTCGAAAGGGCCGCCCCAGATGCCGCCAAGTTTCCTGGATCCCGTTCCAGTGTTTTAGACGGGACCGACCGCAAGTGGGAAAAGGGGAGTAGAGGAGGAGGATCTTTCACAAGGCTGGAGATCTGGAGATACGTCCAGGGAAATCCCCGAGAGGGGGGGGGCAGGACACAGGAAGCAGGAGGAGGAGGCGGAGGAAGAGGAAAAGGAGGGACGGGGAGGGTTGCCTGGATTTCGCGGGTGCCGAAGAATGTTTTCCAAGAGTCCAGAAAAAAGGAAACATCCACACTCCTCATCCCCTCCCCTCCCCCACCCTTCCTCCCCCTCCTTACAACGGCCATAGGGGGCACTGGAGAGCATGGTGGCGGTGGTAGTGGTAGTGCGGTGCACGCAGGACCTAAAATGAGCATGCGGGGGTCGTCGGTAGCGCAGGGCAAGGCAGGATAGAGAGAGAGAGAGAGAGAGGAAGGAACTACGAGGGAAGAGAGCCAGGAGGAATGGCATCTCTCCAACCCTCGAATCCACTCTCATCGGCACCGAGCGCGGAGGAGGAGGAGGAGGAGGAGGAGGAGGAGAAGGAACGGTGAGGGAGGAATGACGA